>LRSR01013219.1:0-28432 GCA_001579985.1 Hypsibius dujardini
TCTCCGATTGGTGTATATTGGAGGCGTTTTACCCAATAATGCACCCCAGCTGAGTAAACTGAATGCTCAATTACACCGCGAGCAGAAGGTGTGTCAGCAAACAAAATGTTCAACTAACACCAAATGTCAAACATTTAGCAACGGAGGACGGTTCACCTGTCTGCTAATCACAGTTTTACATCGGTTATGGAGCATTATTGCAGTAGTTTTTTCTTTTCCTGGTAAGAATTCGTCGAACTGCAGACTTTCGTGCGATTATTTGACATGGCGCACTGCCCCGTTTGAGTATCGTTCCCTAAAATGGCCAGTGATATCGCCCATGTTCAAGCGTTTCTTCTGGCCGCTAACGAGGCCACATCACCAGCCAATACCGGGAACAAAACTTTAACATCAAGGTGGTACAATGGTCTGCTAACGCTCGTTCGCATAACATTCACTCTCGGTAGCATTTCCATCGCGGTGATCGACTGTGCTGACATAATCATGATTTCGTTGGAGTCGGTGAATGAAAACACGCCCTTTGTGATATCGATGGTGCAGATGTTTTGGGTGACCTTCTATGAGTCACGGAGCGCCTCGGTCTTAGCGCTCTTCACGTGGTGCCACCTCGCACGTTGGCGAGCTCTACGCACATTTGTTCGTGCCAAAATGATGGAACCACTTAATCACCGCAATGCGAAACAATCCTCGGATATCCGTCGGCTCTCCTGGATGTTGTTCCTGATCAGTTTCGGTTTGCGCGCATCAAACATGGCATTCAGCTGGCTGCAGACTGAAGGCTTGCTTGAGGATCCTAAAAACTTCAGTTTAAACCTGACCTCGTGCTATTCTTGGTTCGATCGCTGCGTCAGTCGGGAGACCTTTATCTTGGTGCAGACGTTCCTGGTTGATTGGCCGTTTATCTTGTCGCAGCAGGTCCTCATCTCCGGCCTCATGTTCGTTTGGATAGCTTTGAAGTCGATGCGAAAATTACGGAGAGAAGTTGCCACCAACTTAACTGTTACCTCCTCGGATGAAGTTCCCTCAAGCGAGAGGATTGAGAACTGGACGTTGAGCTATGTCAATATGTCACGCTTTGTGCAATACTTCAATGGCTGCTTCGGACGAATTTTGTTGGTCAGCGTCGGGCTGGACGTGTTGACTGTGTTGGGGGTGTGCGCCAAACTTCTTGCGAGTGGAAAAACTTTAAGCATGATGATTTGGCTCCGCTACGCTTGGGTTTCCGTTATATTTCTTTCCTACGCAACAATCTGCTACCTGCCATTCATCCTGTTACATGAAGAGGTACGTGTATATTTATTCAACAGATATTGGGAAGGTGTTTCATTTTGAACAGTAAGTTCGTTAGTTCGCTTGTCACTTTGGTTTGGAACGCCAACGATCATTTAAAGTTTCTTTTCTCCGGTTCACGTTTCTTGTTCAGAGCCTCAAGCTCGATCGGATTCTACGAGATTTCGCTTGGACATTGAATGGACACGGAGAGGAACGGAGCATTGTAAATATTATTCATAATCGCACGGGATGAAAACCTTCGAAAAAATTTCGATCTTTTAGGTTACGAAAGAGGAAATATCTGCTGATTTAACGGCGCTGCAAGAAAAGGTCAACAAACTCTCTCTCATCGTGAAAGAGAACCCCCTGACCATCGAGGCTGGTGGACTGTTTCAGTTTTCACGAACATCTCTAGTTACGGTAAGATTTCCACTGGCATGGGAGCAAACTCCAAGTATTTTCTGAGGTCTCGGCTAAACTTCTTCTTTTTCCTTTCCGCTCAGATCGTGACGACAGTTGTGACGGCCCTTTTGCTCACAAAAGAAATCCTCAATCGATCTATGCCAGCAAGATTCTGACAATTTGTTTCGCCAACTCACCAATTCTATTGTTCGTTTACTGATACTGTTAGGGCAGTGCTCCGCAGACCACGCCCCACTACATATTTGTGTATGTTATGATTGGATGATGGGTGTGTCTGTGTATTCCTATGGTGAGCGTTCGAGCTCTCGGCTCGACGCTCACAACATAAAATCAGTGTCGCGACTGTCTCGTTTTCGTTCTCTGTTTCGCCTTCGCGCACTCACCAGTTAATAGCTCCTCCATAATAATACTGCTGTGTTGTCCTCCGGTTGCACAAAAACAAGTATGCGCATGCAGTTCCAGTTATGGTAGGCCGATAGAGTCAATCGGTAACTCACTATCAAGCTCAATTAAAAGTTTTGGCTACTTTGGTCAAGCAACAAATGCAAAAGATAAGGATCAGATTTTCATTCGGACAAGTCCCTGTTAAAAGTACACGCAGCCGTTACCTGAAAGCTTGAGGGAATTGTTGCTACACTGATTTCGAACGATTGAACATCTGTATGCCACAAGTGTCACTGCCCTCTGGACGAGATTTCATTTTTCTAACTTATTGAGTGTTGAATGATTATGGAAAGCAAATCCCTCGGGAAGTCGCACCGGCGGTGTGTGATATGCGGAGAATGAAGCTTACTTTCAAGCAGATCGGGACTTTTTCTCGCAAAGGGTTTTAGTTTCTGTTTTTTTTTGTTTTTTTTCATTTAAAAATCTTCGACAGTCTTTTTGAGTTCAGTAATTACTGCGGTGTTGGGAGTTCGTGATTGGTCGGTAGGCGTGGTTTGCTTGACCAGAAGTGTGCATTTAGGGGAGGAGTGTGCGTTATTTTTTAAGCCGTGAAATGCACGAACCGGATGACAATTCGGGACTGACTATAATCGAATTAACTGCACCACGATCCTAGTAAACATGAAAAAATTAAGTACGAAAAGTCATTCGAAAAGTCAAATTTTCACACAAATTATACGCCATTCCGCACATAATTTGTGAGATCGTTCCTAAGGCGTGTGACCATTCTTTTTATCCGTCTAAATTTATGTGAAGCGATATGTGTGAGCGTTCAAAATTTATACGCCTTATTCATTCTTATTCAAAACCCGAGCAGACTATAGGTTTTTAGGAATAAATGACAGAATAAAAGTCTGTGCAGGGTGCCCAGGGTTTGGCATCTTGTGGGACGCAGTGGTGGGATTTCTAATCATTTTGAAACACGGCGAAATATGTGTCCAAAATTAATTCTAAAACAGTTTTAGCATTTTCGCGAAGAATTGCGAAACTTTTGCTGTCACGTTTCACGGCTGTGGGAAGACTGGAACAATATTCAGGCGCTATTATACCTTGGTTCGTCAAGCGTCCGTAGTTAAAGGTTCGAGAGATTCGATGTTTAGCCCAGCTGAACGAAACTTTTGAAAACAATTCTGGGAATTGTTTTCAAAAAAACACAGGTAATAGTTTCATAAGTCGTATGACAGTCCACAGAAAGATGAAGGCATTGACTACAACTTTTCCGCCCATCCAGCCCTACAAAGTTAGTAAGACCTGAGCATATTCGTATGGTCGTACGAAGTATGTATGAAATACGCCTTACGAATTACATAAGATTTCTCTAAAGATTTTTATCAGACACTCTATTCCTCCTGCGTGATGTTTTTACGGGCTGAGAACTGTACACGCGGATTAAAATAAATGCGATTGTACATAATATGTATGGCGTACGTTTTTTGTTGGCCGTAAATAATATGCATGATATAAGCCGCTGTTTCTACGTACAAATTTAAGGTGACAATTCGTCCTTGATGTGTACGGAAAAAAGACTTTTCGTACGCCAGATGTGTAATAGGGCAAGGTCAATGCATCTGATCCTAGTTATTCTAGTTCTATCCCGATTCCTCAAAGATATCAGCAGTCATTCTCCATGAGAGATTCCTTGTTCGGTCTGGATTAGGAGAGCAACACTTTCTGCCCGGGATACTGTTGTACTTCGTTCAGATCTTGTACACGTCATTTTCAATACGGTTTCTGCGGATGGTTTCGTTTTACATAGAGGAGTGTCTGATTCTGACACGTGTTGCCACTCCTTCTACTTATACTTCTCAAATCACATGCACCTCTAAGACAAGCAGCTGCTCCAGCAGAGGCCTCACATCTGACAGCTTGGCTAACATTTTTTTGAATACGTCAAAAATTGTAACGTCATGGTCGTCTGAGCAAACAGTGACAGTTCACCTCCTCAATGCGAGAGGAGGGACTTATTTTGCCAAGGCTACTGTTCAACAAGGAAGAACGTCCTGAGAGCAACGCAAGATAGAACAACTATCTTGCTACGTGATATCCGATCTGCGGCCAATTGGGATCCGAAACCATACCGCAAACCCTCTGAGTGCCGGTCAGCTTACACTGGCTTAATTCTTCCTTCAAACTCCATTTGCTCATCGAGCATTTGGACTTTTAGATACGGTTTTTTTGCTTTGATCCTCTAACAGAACCGTAAATTATAAAGTAAAAACAACTTTGAAGTGGTAAGAACTCATTAAGCCAAACTTGGCTTAAACTTAAATGGCATGTATACTAACTTGCGGTGCGTGCTGAAGAAAAACATTCCGGGCTTCGAAATTAAATAGCGTCCTAGCCAACGACCATACCGATGAAATCCAGTCGAAAATGAAATAAACAAGCAGTCGAGAGCGGAATGAAAAAATTGAACTCACTAGGAAGATGTTTTGGTTCCCTATTGGCAAAATGTCAGCTGTTTTCAGGTTGTTGTCTGGAGGCGCAACAGCGCCGTCTGGCGGTACGGCATTAACCGATCAGGAAAGTGCCAAATGAACCCTTGTCAGGTTAACCATTCAAGTTAGGTACTTTCCCTATTTAAGCCAACTTTGGCTGACCCAGCACTATGCGTATTCCTAAAACACCCGGCATCCAGAGGGTTTAAGCCAGCACAAGTTACGGATAAGTAAAATGGGGAAGATTTAGATGCTAAATCTGGTTATAACCTGTTGCACGTGAGTTGTCACTGTGTCGGACCGCCCCCCCCCCTAGCACGTCTCTGTCTGCCCCTATTCCGCACTGCACGAGCGGTCGTTGAAGTAGATGACCCCTTCCGGTGACGCAGCCGCCATAGACATACAAATCAGGGGCCCGCTTTCTTTCGCGAAACTAATTACAGTTTTAGCCCATGAAGAGCCGTTCAGAGTTTGGATCTTTCGTCCCATGACGTTGTATAGAAGCGCCCTTCCGGTTTTGTATGTGTGTGCGGTTAATTTGACCGGGTGACGATATAATGGTACCAAATGTCTGTGTCCGGCAACAGTGGCCTCAAAAGTTCGTTCAATTAGCATCAGTGTGCGATTGTGCGCTTTTTAAAAATCCAAAATCATGCAGCGCTATCTGTGGGTGTTGTTACCCAAAACTTTATACCACTTCAGCTAACAAGCAACATACATAACGTTTCGATTTTTTTATTGTCTGAAAAATTCAATAAGTTATAACCATTCGAAAAACTGACATATTTTTCATCCAGTCTTAAAAGTAAATAATGTTGAAATCTCCAGTTTGGTCAGCACGTATAACTTAGTTAGGCTCCTAGCTACGCATGTAATGGTATAAGTTTTATGCCACTCACAGACAGACAGACTGGTATTTCTTGACGGTATTCGGCACGACTCCGCGTTGACGAAGGAGATACTCTGGTCGGACAACACTTTGTTAGGCATCAAGAATTTCAAAAAAATCTCAAAACAAAAGAACTTTGCCACGCTTTCGGCGTTTCAGGCGGTCAAGTCCCTGACCACGTCCCATTCGGACAAGATACAGGTTTGCTACGATAATGAAGTTGTGTCCCTTGGTAGACCGCAACGAATGCCCGAGAACGTCCGTGGCTGCAATCTCGAAGGACTAGCTGGAGCAGAAGGATTACCTCCGGGCTGTTCGGCACCGGACCCTAAGGATGTTACCGTACCTTAGGCAAAGCATTTGTGCGCTTTTTACATTCGAAATCTTGTTCCTCATTTTGTCCAGGGCTGTGTAAGTAAGTAAGCTTCTACAAAGTTGAACTTTTACTACAGGTAAACAAGTGGACACATGGGAGACACAAACATTTGCTTTTTTTGCTTAAGCGAACGAATGATAAGAATTTTGCAAAATGAGCCTAAATCACTATATTAATAGTAGTGATACCTTTGATCAATTTGATAAGAATACAGAGGTTAAACCACTTGATGGTGCTCAGTGACTCCTATTCACACCTGTACAGGTCGCCTTATCTGATTTCCAAATTTCATAAACCCAACACGTGCTCCACTCAATTTCACATGTGTGATATATTTCTTGTCTCATTATTTCATGCAAAGATGGGTCGCAAACTAGATTTCGGTCTGAGGGAGTCTATTTTGACATTGGTCAGTTTGATATCATTCAGAAAAATTGTAGAAGCATTGAAGGTCAGGAATATCGTTGTTTCTCAAAGAGCAGTATCTAATCTCATCATGAAAAATATCAACAAGGAAGCCGGAAGTGATACTGCACCGTTGTCGATGAAACCCCGTGGCTTCCCGAAACTCCGAACTCCTAGTCTGGTGGCTGCCATTGAAAAGGACCTTTCAGGACCGAATCCGCTGACTCGTTTTCCATTACCCTTGAAGTACGGTGTGTCGGCTACAACTATTGCTCGCGCCATTAACGGAAAAAGTGCCGTGTTTATGCCTTGTCAAACAAGCAAGCTAAACAAGGGCTGGACCGAGGCCCGAGATTCCTGAGCTACATCAACGGCCGGAAGTGGAAGAATTTTATCACCATTGATGAGGCCTGGGTTTATCTGACCGACAATAACGGAATCCGGAAGATTTACTACGAGTTTCGGGGAGAACGGAGTCCAGAAAGTTGGACCAAATTCTGGAAGGAATCTCACCCCAAGGGCGTCATGTTTCTGGCTGGCGTTTGCTCCCGTGAAAAAACTGCGATCCGCTTTGTCAAATCCGGAGCAAAAATCAACAGTGCGTACTATATCCACCATGTTTTGAAGCCCCTTTTGAAGAACGACATTCGGAAACTATTTCCGGGAGAGCTTATCTACAAGGTCATCTTCCACCATGACAGTGCTCCAGCGAAATCTTCCGGAATTACCCAAGAATGACTTCGAAATTCTGGAATCAAGTTCATTCCAAAAGAGCACTGGATGGGTAATAACCCTAATCTGGCTCCCATGGATTTTTGTGTGAATGGTCTGTTTAAGTGGAAGTTGTTTGACCACGCTGCCACTACAGTGGCAGGTTTGAAACGGGTTATGCAAAAGGTATGGTCGAATTTAGACCAAAGTAAAATTAATAACGCTTTGCGATCCTGGCCGAAATGTGTTAAACTTCTGATAGAAAGGCAGGGGTTTCAAATCGAGCAGGTTTTGAAAAATTCGAAATGAAACTGTGCACACGGGAATTACTTAAAAACTGAGCACCATCAATTGGTTTAACCTTTGTACACATGAAAAAATTAAGTACGATAGGTCATACGAAAAGTCAATTTTTTACATAAATTATACGCCATTCCGCACAGAATTTGTGAGGCCGTTCACAAGGCGTGTTACCACTCTTTTTATTTGTCTAAATTTATGTGAAGCGATATGCGTGAGCTTTCAAAATTTATATGCCTTACCAAGCAAACGCGGTGGGTTGAATCGCTACATGGGTTGAATCGGTCAGGTGGCGGAGGGCGCCACAAATGAAGCTGAATGAGTTTTGTTTATAATTTACATTTGTGGCGCCCTCCGTCACTCGACCGATTCAACTCACCGCGTTTGCCTGGTATTCATTCTTATTCGAAAGGCGAGCAGACTGTAAGTTTTTAGAAATAAATGACAGAAATAAAAGTCTGTGCAGGGTGCCCAGGGTCTTGTGGGACGCAATGGTGGGATTTCTGATCATTTTAGAACACGGCGAAATATGTGTCCAGAAATAGTTCTGAAACAGTTTTAGCATTTTCTTGAAGAATTGCGAAAACTTATGCTTTCACGTTTCACGGCTGTGGGAAGGCTAGAACAATATTCAGGCGCTATTATACCTTAATTTGTCAGGCTTCTGTAATTAGTAGGTTCGCGCGATTTGACGATGAGCCCATCTGTAAGAAATTTTTGAAAACAATTTCCAGAACTGATTTCAAACAAACAAAGATAACAGTTTCATAAATCGTATGACAAAAATCTAAAGAAAGATGAAAGCATTGACCAGAACTTTTCTTTTCGTACACCAGATGTATACTAGGGTCTGTATAATATCCTATTTTCTGCCAGTTGGGTTTAATTCTGGAAGTCGGATTAAATTTGTCCTACTTCCCGAAATCCTAAAAATTTCGGAATTTTAACGAGTATATTTTCTGGCAAAAATTTTGCCAGATTATTTTCGGAAAATTAGCCGGAAAGATATCTTTCTGTATGTGTAATGGGAACTAGGGGTATACCACTTCAGGTCTTGACTCCGCGTGCTTCGGTACTTTGATTCACAAATGTCCCGCCCATCATCAGTTGACCAATTGTTTCCCCTGAACTTTGAGACCAATATGCTCGGTTCAGTGCAGCGTGAGCGGCGATGAATAATAGAACCCGTTTTTGTTTGTAATATTTAAACCAAAGCCCTGTACTTTGTTTGAAGCACTGTGAAAAGCGATTGCGGGCCCTCCGAATGACCTGCACATCGAAACGTCAAGGCCGTGCAATCACTGTTTTTTTTTAAATGTTCAGTGCGTATTGTTATTTTCTGCTCTGGCTTCCGGCGCTCACACATGTTCAGTATGTGACGCCTTGGTAGAACGGGTTCATGGCTAATATCGCCTCGAACATTCCCATGGTTGTGCAAGCTTTGTAATTGTAATTGGTGTTGATTTGATTGATGTACTGTTGTATCCACCGGGTACCCCATGAAAGCCATCAAATTGCTTACCTTACTCCTTAGCCTATGAGGTAGAATTAATTTTTACCCTATTTTGAGCCTACGAAGAGTTTGTTATTAAGCAAACTCTCCTACACGTTAAAGCCCCACAAGCGAAATTGGCAAATAGGATTGGGTTCCGTTATTGGTTCTACGCTGGACGAGTCAGCTTACCGTGTGTCCAGATTTAGAGACAAATTTTAAACCTGTGCGGCACCTCCCCCTTCGCAGAAGAAAGTATGTCTTCACTCATTTGTCAGAAAATTCTGTCCTCTGCTGCAGGGATTATTTTAAGGGGATTTTTAATGCAACAAACCCGGTCAGAATTCTTTTAAGCTCGTGCTGCGCGCGCTCATTGAAACTTGTGTTGACCGAATCAAGCCATTTGCCTCGGTTAGTGCAGCGGTGCTATGCATTACCGAGTGCAATAGCTTGAATCGGGTTCACATTGGATTTGAGAGATTGGCTGTACAGAAGACTGCAGCGGCTTCAGTATTGCAATGCATGAACCCTTTTACCAAATAATTTTCAGGCTTTCTTTCATGTTAAAACATTTAGTTGAAGATTCAAAAAAAACTGTGTAACATTAAGGCCATTCAATCTCATACAAATCGTTTTAATCTCACACCTTTTGCGTAATGTCACACATTAAAATAATCCCTGCTCTGCTGTCCAGCTGTAGCAGGTTTTCCACCCTTTGATTTGTTTACGTTTTGTTGGAACTTGACCAGGTAGTACGATCTCATGAAAAGTCCCAGTTTCCCCGTGTTAGGTCTACCAACCGTAAGTTGGATAGTTAACAAGTTTATTAGACTGATAATAAAGACTGTTAGAGAAATAAACTGAAAGAAAGGAAAGAGGAAGTAGAACTGACTGTAGAAATAATAAAACACATTATTATATAGTAAAGTTTTAACTATAGAAATGAAGGTAAATGGCACATACATCAGAATAGGGTTAANCACATTATTATATAGTAAAGTTTTAACTATAGAAATGAAGGTAAATGGCACATACATCAGAATAGGGTTAATAGAGTGGACAGAGTTACAAACTAAGTATGATACTCGTGAGTTAAAGAACTATCATGATTGGATATGGGGACTTGTTGGGCGTGTCCAACACCCGCCCATGCCATCGAATATCGGAGTAAGCTTTCGCTGCACCGAGTCGCTTCCAGCTAGAGACTTTTTTAAAATACTCGATAGTACAGAAAACTTTTCTCGGTTTTTTCTCACGATGAAAAATTGGAACTGACTTGAAGGAAGCCAGTTTCGAAATTTCGGTTTTATTTGATGAACGTTTTTTAATTGTCGTATTTGAGGTAACTTTAAAATTTCCTAATGCTCATTGCCCAAAAAAAAGCGTTTGTTTTTTTTGGCCAAAAAAGCAATCTCAATTTTAACCCGTTGAATCCAATTTTGCGAGGCAATGAGCACAGTCGCACAAACCGCCGTCTGCGCAAAATTCAGGGAAGAAATCTTCCATTGCTTCATTCAAGAGGCTCAGAAGATGAGATGCAATTAAAGGCGCGTGGACGGGGGAGGAACGAACTGGCTAGAGTTGAAATTTACATGTTGGCCCTTTGCCACTTTCAGACCTTGACCCTCTGGTAACCAGTTGTTTTGGGTAACGGATAGAACCGGGTGTAGCAAAACTTTGCTAGATTAGAAAAAGTGTTGAACGATTCCTTGCAAATCCTAACGGAATCGTTTGGAAAATTCCCCACAGCCATCAAATGTAACCGTTTCAGTATTGGCGGAAACCGTGGCGCTGCTGACGAAAAAAGGCGTCAAAGGAGTGACTACACAGTTACGGAATGTCAGTTACACGTTACTCGCAGTGGTAGCGCAGCGAATCATTTAGGCATAGTTCTAACCTTTTTCTAATAGTTACTAATTTTTAACTCCACTTGTATTCATTCGAATATTGCAATACCAGTTTCACAAGATGCCCTAAGGACCAGTCTCAAGTCCCTTATTTTTTCAATACTGAGAAAAAACATGTCGGCACGTGGGACTGGATGTTGTTCGGGCGGTCCAAGTGTTAGCAAGTTGGTGCTAAGTAGGTTCCTATCCCTTTAAAAAGTATTTTTCAAAATTTGTATTTTGAATCTAAATAAATATGTGGTAAAAATATCAAAGCAAAAAACCGCGAACGAAAAGATTCAGAACTCGCGCTGAAAATCGAATGTGACCGTCAAATCTACCAAGTGTATGCTGACTGCTTCTCAGAGGGTTAACGCGCCCTTGAATACGATTGTTTATATTGAGTTATGTGACTAGAAGTTGTTTTCTATAAAAACGAGCTTGAACAAATTTATTAGGTGTCCATATTCAGAAATATGGGATAAATATTGAGTCGGGCGGGAGACCCAATTGAGCCTAAATCTGAAATGGGACACCGTTGATTTCTGGCAGCAAATTATATTGCATCTCATTGGGAGTTTAAATGTCATTGGCGCTCTATCTGTTGGTTCGTCGAACCCAGGATCGGTAAATACAAAGCACCAGGTTCGGTATGTAATTTTTCGTTCAGATTCGAGTGGTTGTGCTATTCAAATCTTTCGGACAAAGTACTTTGTATGATTTACATTGTTGCGGGGTTCGCACTATTTGGTCGACATGTCTTTTTTGTTTATACTGTAATACACTTATACTGGTAACCGTATTACTCGGCGCGCGTTGGGGGAATGGTTGAATTATTATTAACCGACGAGCGGAAGTATCGCGCGCGGGGGTTTTATTTTATTATTAATTTAAGGTTTATTTCCTTGTTGCATAAAAATACGGATTAACCTTCCCCTCTTGTACGTGTACAAAAGACACGGTGCATTTGCAATCAAAACAAAAGCCAATCTAACAAAACCGGTGGGACACAATTATACCAGGAAAACCAGAGAACGGTTAAAAAAAAACTCAAAAACTAAGTCAGGGATGGGTGGAAAAAGACGAACTTAATGTTAATAAATACCATTATTCGTTAACAGTGATCCGTTAACTGTTCGCCATTGACGATAACCAAGACCGGCGAGCCGGACTTGGACTTTGCAATACCAACTTGCAAAACTTATCACGGTGCTGTACATTTGAGATATCAAAGAACAAGGCACAGAGGCATCAGCAGCATCCTTTATCAATATCGCAAGACGTGGTCTTCTTGGCTATGGAACACGACCGGTCAAGTCCCTGTTAGGTCTACCAACAGGAAGTTGGATAGGTAAAAAGTTTTTTAGACTGAAGGTATGGATATGTAGAGATGAGAACTGGAAGAAAGGAAAGAAGTACAACTGCTGCTAAAACTAATAAAGCATATGATTATGTAGTAAAGTGTTGACTATAGAACTTATAGTAAACAGCACATACATCAGAATAGAGTTAATAGGGTAGATAGAGTTACCAAGTAAGTAAGGTATTAACGAGTCAAATAGCTGTGCTGATTGGGTATGAGGACTTGTTGGGCGTGGTCCAACATCCCACGCTCGTCATTCCTTCATGATGGTTGTAAGACACGTCAAGACAGGATCCCATTCTATTTGCTGTGCGTTTGTTTGACCCAACATCGCAGTAAGAATCATCATCGAATGGGTCCCCGAAATTCCCTTGTTACTAATCTGAATTGGGCGTGGTTACTGAATTATACACAGATTAATTCCAATTCTTGGAATTTATCTTCTCCATAAAAAACCATTCGTGTAGGATTGTAGCTCGCGTGTGTGCGCTTGGCAATGTTTCCCATACAGTGGTCATTCATTAGTAACTTATGCCTGTCAGTGTAATATGTCTGAGCAGTCAGTCAGTGCAGAGAGAAAGTTCATGTCTAGTGCCTACTAGTTCAAAGAATAAATTCGGGTTATACTGGTGCTGACTGATCGGCAAGACGGACAGCGTTTTTCCGTGTTGAAAGTTGCCTCCGCGCAGGAACTGCAGAAATGCATGTGACCGCACGGGAGAAAAGCTGTCGTTGGTTTAGCATCGAGGCAGACTGCACATTCATTCCTAGGCTTGTCTAATTACAAAACAATAGATGCACATAAAAAGTCACAAGCAGTTACAAAAGAGGACTCACGGACTCGCGGACTCACGGAAGCTTACCATTTGAATTACCGGCACGTCCATCCCCTCTTGACAAGACGCTATCAACCGGTTTAGAATCTGTAGCTGTGACAACTTGGCTCCGACGAGTGCCACTGAAATTGGCATTTGATGGTAATGGTACTCGAGGTGAATTCGGGTCCACACTATAACGAGCATACTGACGGTCGAGCTCCCCAATTTGAAATGCGAATCTAGCGGTCGCCTTCTTCACGTTGCCATGTGTCCCTTCCACGAAAAAGTGCGGCACATTGCTGCCGCCGCCTTTGACTGCTCCTGGAGTTATCACCACATTGTGCGCAGTTTGGATTTCTTTCAGCAAAGCTCCGTCGTTTGCCATAAAAGCTTGGACGTGTTGTTGCGTGGGGACAAGGATCATTTCCTCCAACGCCGTCGCCAGAATGATATCCTGCGCTTGTAACAAGGCTGTTCGGTTGGTTCCCTGAAGAGTATACTTGTAATTGTCGAACGTGTGGGCCGTCAGGTGAAGTTGGGATACGCCAGGAAGTGTTCGAGCAGTTTCCAGATTTGCCGCGTGAATTGCTTGCCCCAGATGAAGCACGAGCCAATGAGGCACATCTATAGTTAAAGTGAAAATCGACGCAGCACTCGCATGTGTTGTCATGCCAGGCTGTTGTACTCGTTCTTGTGTGAAGTTCGGTACTGCTTCGTTGTTAAACAAATAGGTGGATGTGGTTGGATCAGCGAACGTAAATGTTCTTGTTGATAAGCTCGGCCGAGTGACCGAAGCTTGAGGTGAGGTCATCCATGGAACTTGATTTAGTTCCTGGTGAGTAGCTACCTGGTAAGGAGAAGGCTTTTGCTGTGCTGCTGGATGACGCGTTGCTTCAAGGCGTGCGCTATCCAAACGGGCTACTTCGGGCAACTTAGCGCGACTAAGCGCGACTTCGTGAAACCGTTTTTGCTCAGCACGAGCTTGTTCTGCCCGAATACCGTCTTGACGAAATTTTTCCAACCGCTCTGCTTCGACGCGAGCAGCCTCATCCAGTCGGACCTTTTCTAACCGTTCTGCCTCCTTACGAGCCTTTTCCAAACGCTGTGCCTCCAAACGGCGAACTTCCTCCAGCCGAATCGCTTCCAGCCGAGCCTTCTCAACTCGCTTAGACTCTTCAGCACGAGCAGCTTCTAGTCGAGCTTTCTCAACTCGCTTAGCCTCTTCAGCACGAGCAGCTTCTAGGCGAGCCTTCTCAACTCGCCTAGCCTCTTCAGCACGAGCAGCATCTAGTCGAGCCTTCTCAACTCGCTTAGCCTCTTCAGCACGAGAAACTTCTTGACGTGCATTTTCCTCACGGATTGCCTCCAGACGGGTTTTTTCTAAACGAGCTGCTTCCCGGCGAGCCGCTTCTAAGCGGGCGGCTTCCAAAATGGCTCGTTCCCGCTTCCGAGCAGCCTCCGCTAATCGATCTTCATCCCGTCGGGCCTCTTCCAACGTCGGAAAGTCGTCCGGCGCTGCAATTTGCGGATATTGTGGTACAGGACTCCAACCATTCCCACCCAAAACTGATTGACTTCTGTATCGAGTTTCGTAAAGGTCATGAACGTCATGTCTAGTCGAAGCTGTGATGTCTGCTACAAGTACGACGGTTCCATCGTTTTCATCTCCGCATTGGTCCTCGGTTAGTTTGCCGTTTGCAATGGAAAGCATTCGGCCGACAGCGTCTTTAACGTCAGCTGGAAGGCCTTGGACGCGCACAGCGTTGCTGCTGTTGAAGCCGGCCGCGGGACGTAAGACGGACGCGGTCACGTGATAAGCAGCGCGGACACCGCGGAGTATAGCAGACTGGTTTTCCGTAAACCGACCGAGACTGCCGGCCGGTATAAAGACCAGTTTGGTGACGATGGGATCGATCATTCTCACGGCTTTTCTTACAGCTGTGTCGTTCGTCCCGCTTACATTGTACAGACGGTCGTACTTGCTGAAAGTTTCTTGGATCGAACAAACGCCGGGAATGAGCGCTGCGGCTCGAACGCTTTCCGCTTGAAGGTCCTGTCCCAGCTGGGCGATCTGCTTAAGGGGAATGCTGAAAGAAGCGCTGATTGTCGGTGACATTACGTCGCCGACTGGACTGGCATGTTTGTTGGTAGGCATAACAGGAGTGCGTCCGCACTGATAGTCCAGCCACATCTGCATTCGTTCCCGGGCAAGTCTCACTTCGTCCATGTAGCCGATGATGCGGAGAAAGTAACCGGACTTTGGTCGTACAAGGACGACCTCTCCACCCGAATATTGTTGAATGTCTTGCAGGATCAAAGTAAAAAACATGATCTTCTTAGCCTGGTTTAGAGATATCGGGACAAATTCGATAGACCGAGGGCATGCACCCGTGTTGTCATCTGGATTTCCAGACGTAAGGAGCGACATCTGTTCGACGATTAGCACGGTTCTGGAATTGAACGGGTTAGCTTGTACTTCTCATCGTATGAGTCGCACACTGGATAGTCTGACAGGGCATACTCTTCAACATCATTGGCAACGCCAGGTCTGGTGACGCATGTGCAGTGATCTACTCGAACGAGCGATCCGTCTGGAAATCCGTTCTTTTCCAGCTGTTGGTCCAGTTGACTTCCGCATCGAACCGTGGCATCTGAATAGATGGACAATTGCACTAGCCTTGAGACGAAGACTCTGTTACCGACCGACTTAGAAAAGTGAGAATTCCTAGGCCTCACCCATAGAACTTACAATCGAAAGTGTAAAGCCCGTCCGTCAACTGAAGAGCTCGAACTGAGGAGCCTTCGCGGATACAAGAGCGAGATGCCTGCAGTGAACAAATTTGCCTTGTTAGGTCTACCAACCGGAAGTTGGGTAGTTAACAAGTTTATTAGACTGATAGTGGAAATAGGTAGAGAGGTAAACTGGAAGAAAAGGAAAGAGAAAGTACTTCCTTAAAACTAATAAAACATATGATTATATAGTAAAGTGTTAACTAAAGAAAAGATAGTAACTAGCACATACATCACAATTACAAACAAGTAATTAGCTGTCGCAACAGAATAGGGTTAATGAAGTAGATAGACTTACTAACAAAGTAAGGTACTAGTGCTTCAAATAGATGTAATGATTGGATATGAGGACTTGTTGGGCGTGGCCCGACAGCCGTTTAGATTGCATATTTTGAATCAAGTGAATGCTAACGGTTTACCCGTGAATTAAGACCCAAAAGTAACAGTACCACGCAAGCACTGCAGTGCCAATGTATTTTTGAGTGTAACATGATAACATTACCAGGCTACCGTTCTGCTCACCCTTGCAGGGAGAAGTAGGTCATCTCATTAGCACTCACAATCAATGGAGAATTTTTTCCTCTAGTTCGACGTGCCATCACCGACTTCTTATTCTTGGTAATAACTTCGCAATTAAGTAGTGGACTTACCAAGAGTCGCAGGGTTACTCCTGGGAAGATGTGGTCACCGTTCAACATTCTCTGCGGAGGATATGAAAACATGTACAGATACTGTTGAAACATTCACTGGACACTTAAATACAGCTACCTTGCCCCTCCAATCTAAACTCACCAGCAGAGCTCCGCCGCTGAGCTCAACCTTGCCGTCCATTACTTTCCGCTATTTGGTAAAAGCTTAATGTATGCTTACGTTCCTCTGCTGAATTAGAGGTGGAGAAAGATCTTACATTAGAACTGGATTTTGAAAGAAAGGACTGGCCGGATAACAGCATTAAAGTGTGTGCACTGTAAATTAGAGTGCTCAAACTGTCAGTTATCCTGGTTATCTGTACGCTCGCTTTATCTGCATTGATCTTGAAGGTCCTTATGATAAGAGGCTTGACTTGCTTCTGCGGGTTTTGTTTGACTTAATCTGAAAAATTATCAGTAAATCGCGGCCTGCGTTCTAAACATAAGCCAGGTCGCTGATTCGTGGGCAAGGTCATAGAGCAGCATGATTGATGATTACGGATGATTCACATCCGACGTGAATTGTGGAACGCACAAGCAAAACAAACCTGACGAACACGTACTGTCAAAAGGGTGAATAACAAACGTGTCAGTATGACAGTGGCACTGGCATTACAGGGTGATTCACTAACACGTGGACACGCGCGATCGATTTTCAGAGGAACGGTGCGCAACTGATCATGTTCTTGTGATTAGTTAAAACAAAGACGATTCAGTTTAGGAAAAGTTAGCGTTCAAATAATTTGGTAAAAGCAGTAAGCCACCCCATGCAGCTCTACCCAGAAAAGGTGACCATTTTAATTTTCTCGAACAAAAAAAGTATTCTTCTTGGTCACTGTAATTGTTCTTCCTATGCATTTTTGTGTACTTTCCTGAACGTTTGTCAATGACCTCTTTGAAAAGCATAATTTCAGAGTCTAAATTGACCGACTGAAAGGACAAGACCTGTCGATAACTTGTCCATCCGATATTAGGGAAGGTTTTTCACATGCTGTATCTCAGCATTGTTCAACTTTAGGTTCTCAACTAAGGCAACAAATATGCTCATTTTATGCATATTTGCACCGAAAATCTAGAAACGGGAATGATCCAACATGATTTTGATTTGAAAGTTTTCAAAACACATCAAAAAAGGACTTTTGGCGCCATTTTGTTCATAAAAATATTTTTCATAAATCGGTTTCCCAACCAATTTGCCTTTCAGAGGGCTCTTTGTGAAGCCTATCTGTTCTGTTATGATTCGCTGTAAGCCGATTTTTGAAGTAGGATGGCTCACTTTCGTATTATTAAATTCAGTCATGGGCGCAAGACATCAGCCAACTTCGTCCAATCTTTGTGGCCAGTGTCCCTGCCTTACAGAATGAAATTGGAAACATTCCAACCAGGTATTTAGACGCAAAACAGTAAAGTTTCATATAATCTGAAGAAATTTGACCAAAATAATGAACACCGTAATTTTAGTAATTTTGTTAATGTGTCCACGTGGTAGTGAATCACCCTGTATGTTCAAGTCTGCCTCAATGCTGCTACCGAAAGTTAGCACTTTGAGCAAGCGATAATGTGCTTATGGTGGTAATAATGAGTGGCGACCCTATTATCTGACACTATATAACTTTATTCGGGGGATTCTCCGTCTGCCATTGTTTTATCCTAACCTGCAGCGTAGGGAGCGAATTCCTCCAGAAATGTTTCCAGCGCGTCGTGTTGAGTCCACTATTCGAGGGCTCCAAGCACTCCAAACCGAGAGCAGTTGTGAACCATCAAATACGGATCGTGTGACCCCATGTTATACAGGTGCCGGAGACAGTCTGGAGTGACGGTCGCCATTGCGGGCCATTGGGTCTGAGTTCACTCTGCAATGGGTCAGTACACCATGCGGATCGAGGATGAAGACCTCGGCCTGGTAAGCCCGACCGGAAAACATGCCATTTCAAAATTGAATTATTCTAGTTTTCTATAGTGTAATTTAGAATGTAATTTAAATTGCCCAGAAACAGGAATTTTATTTAAATCAATTTAATTTTAATTTAATTTAAAATCAATTTTTGCAGCGGATTGATTTTAATTTAAGTTGAATTTGGGCACGAAATTAGTAATAATTTTTAATTTAAATTTTTTCACCGGAATAGACATTAAAAATTAGGTAACAGCTGCGGGCTCTTGCTGATTAAGTCAGATTATGGGAGACGAATAATCGTAGTCTATAGACATCGCAGATAGTTTAGTTGAGCGGTGGAACTGAGTAAAAGTATAACGAGGTCATAAAAAAAATTTGCATCAATTTCATTTATTATTAAAATTAAGTGTCCTCAGCCTAAACTAAGTGTATATTTAAAAAACATGTGTAACTAAAGCTAAGTGCCCGCAGACAAAACAAATGAAAACTAAGTGTCCACAACTTATTTAAGTTTTGCCATGCAGTGTTGATTGATTGATGAACTACGTTAGGGATCATCCACATATTACGTAATCAAAAAATCAACATTTTTTACCCACCCACTCTTGTATTACGACGTAATCATCACAGCCCATACCCAACCCCTGGATCGTAATCACAACGTAATCAATGATCGACTCACCACCCACCCGATAAAAAAAAAGAAATTAATTTTCGGGTTTCTTGACCCCCCCCCCCCCTCTTCGTAATCACTTCGTAATCCTAGGTCGCACCACCCAAAAAAATTGTAATCAAACTTAAGCTTTTCGTGCACCACCCACCCACCCTCCCTTGATTACGTAATATGTGTAAGGCCCCTTATTGTATAAGCTATTTCAATCAATCAATCGTAGACTATGATTGTTTGATTTTTTGCCTCAATACTGTTTCATTTTATTGAGCCAATCGCGTGAAGTTTTACCGTTAAAATATCACGAAGAATTCAGTGAGACATGACGCAAAAAACAGTTTTGCATACGATTAGGCAATTTTCATAAGATGCGTCCATAAACTGAAAATACAGGAATAAATTTAAATGATTCAAATTTACCAACCACGGCACTTCAAATTTATTTTCAGTTTATTTCAAACGCATTTTGGTGACAATGGTTTTAATTGTGCTTTAAAATCAGCTTTTGTCAAAGTAAAATTAATTTCTAATCTGAGGCGTTCGGAGAGTTGGATGAGTTTGTTAACATTTTGACCGTGGAACTGGATCGACCGTGGAACTGGATTGACTGTGGAACTGGATCGACCGTACGATAAGACATCGAGTTTTCACTACGCCGAATTGTGATTATACTCCAATCCCATTGGTGGAATTAATCGCAAGGCGAGGGTAAGTAGTTACAAGCGACAACTTAAAATTTTAATCAAAAAGGTTCAGAAACGTGAAATATCGGTGAATTGACACTGAGATTGCATTTCCAGGTGCAATTCTTACCCGGATTTTGTCACGTTCACAAAAGTTCGCACCGACAACTTCATCTATGAGATTATCGATTTCGGGTTTGACGATCCGTACTATTTTCACGTCGAGGTGAGCCTCTGCGCTAAGGGAATTCCCGGCAGCCTGGCTCATTGCGTTGAGACTTGTGTGGGAAGTGGGATGTTGAGGGTCAGCGATGCGACGGACAAGGCAGTTGCCACATCCGGCAGTCTCTCCGCGATGGGAATACTCCGTTTGATAATTGAAGTGAACGGAGTGCCTGTACTCAGTTCTCACGATTCACCATTAAGCGAGCGAAAACTTATACGTGGATTATACACTGAGTGCCTGAGGGTATTCAAAGTTCACTTATTTGCGGCGAATATTTCGCTAATTCAAACTCGCTAATCTCCCTGGTTTTGAAGATAAACGAGAAAAGCAGCCAAGGAGCTCCTTTTCTCGGTTAGCGGTCATTCACATATTACGTCATCAAGGGAGGGTCTACGTAGGGCAGAGGGTGGGTAACCAAAACTGAATAAAAATAAAAATGAGTGTCCATTTGAAAAAAAAATAGATATGAAATTTGGTCGGTTCATTAATTACCTTGTGATTACGAACGTAGCGTAGTCGTTTTACTGATCACATTTGATGACAGGGTGGACTAGTGATAAAATATCACGAATTTTTTATTACGTAATATGTCAATGATCCCTTATTTGCTCGCTAATTGTGTGCATCTGTCGTGTGAGTTGAGATAAGCGAAGGAGACACAGCCTCAGATAAGCCAGGGGGCGTGTCCTCGTGTCACCGTTGCAGGGGCGTGCAAAACCAGGGAGATTAGCGAGTTTGAAATAGCGAAATAAGCGCTGCTAATAAGCGAACTTTGAATACCCCTCCCAGTTAAATCACCAAGGCAAAATGACTTTTTCCCAGCTAAATTTGCTAAGCGTAAATTAAATAAATAAATGATTATTAAGTTTTCTCTCAGTCTTTTTGCTGAACGGTCACGTTGTTTGCTGATTGTTGCCTGACTGCGATCGGACGGGTCCTTCCGATTCATTGACGACCTGGTCAATGTACCGCAGAAAGGAGGATCCTTTTGACTGGATATTTCCAGGAGTAGAGACGACGCTAAACTGTTTTTGGTTGTTTTTTTGGGCACTGTTCGATGGGGGATTCTGGTTGTCATGGCTGCTTAGAAGTTCTTGATCGGTTTGCTGAGGCTCGGTGTAGCTCAAGCAAAAGATGAAGGCTCTGAACCAGTAACTGAACTTTTTGGTGAACCATAAGTGAACCAGTGGAGCGAAGGCGGTGGAGGATTTGGCAGTGAATGAGGCTATGGCTTCCAGGGCCACCGGCAGGGTGGAGGGATCTCCGTAAGTTTCCCACGTGGAGGTCACCGCGTAGGGAGTCCAGCAAACCAGCATGCAGACACAGATGGCCAAAGACATCTATAATGTAAAGAGAGCAATATGAAGACAGACAGGCCAACAGGCAGGCAGGCAGACAGACAGACATACAAACAGATAGATAGACAGCCAGGCAGGCAGACAGACAGGCAGACAGACAGACAGACAGGCAGACAGACAGACAGGCCAACAGACAGCCAGACAGCCGGGCAGGCAGACAGACAGACAGACAGACAGACAGACAAATTGACTGATTGACAGACAGACTAATTGAGAATCCTATAATCCGTCGCTCTCGATGCGGTATTATAATTCCAATAACCTACCGAATTAGTTTTTCTCTGTAAGACATTCCTGCGCCGAGCGAAATCTGGATTAGTATGGGTCTTCTGGAGATTGGTGAGAAGCCTCACGATTGCCGCATAGAGGAAGAGTGTTCCCATTAGTGGAGCCACGAACCCCGCTAGCATGAGACTCGTAATGTAGACCGTTGATGTGACGGTGTGGAGGGACCAATTGACGGTGCATGACGTGCTGTGTTTAGTCGGACCGTATTCTCCGACACCCAGCAGTGGGAGCACGCAAAATATGGTGGAGATCGCGTAGGATGTCGCGATGAAGCGACAGGTCCACGTGCGCTGTTGCTGTTGGCATGTCTTATTCATGCCTAAGTTGGGAAAATATTGTTACTGCTGCCATTTGTGTTTTGCCATTGAGAATATACAATAATTACGAAGGGCATTACAGTTTTTGCTAGTTTGAATGGACTGGTGAAATACACTGGCGATGCCGAGAAGCATCCAAATGGCGATCAATCCAAAGAACAGCATAATAAAGCCATAGGCGAGACATCCTGCAGAAAGAAAAGGGAAGACTCGAACCTTCAATTTGCAAAGCGCATTAACGTATAAATTAGAAGCTGCAGCCAGGCCGAAACCTCCAGAGAAGACCGCTAAGGCTTCCAGGAGACCAGCTTGGAGACCTCTCAGCACGTTTCGTATTGCATTACATTTCAAAGAAATAACTGAGCTTTGGTACATTGACACCGATTAAGTAGAGCAGCCCACTAGGACTATACAATGTAGCAAGTAATTTTGGCTTCATCTGTGCCATGTGTCTGTGTCTGTGTCTGTGTCTGTGTCTGTGTCTGTGTCTGTGTCTGTGTCTGTGTCTGTGTTTGTGTCTGTGTCTGTGTTTATGTCTGTGTCAGTGTCTGTGTTTGTGTCTGTGTTTGTGTCTGTGTCTGTGTCTGTGTCTGTATCTATATCTATCCATCGGTTCCTGTGCCTTTGTTGTACGTGTCTGTAACTTTGTTTCTGTTTTTGTCTTTGCCTTACGACCTATTCGTTTACATATGGTCATCTTATATATAATCTATGCGTCTATACATTCACAAGGTCATGGCATTTACCCGCTGTTCCAAATTGCCATTTGCTAAAGGCCAAGGAAACCACAGTCATGGGATAGGTGACGAGTGCTAGCATCACGTTTGTCACCGCTAAATTTCCCATGAGAATGTCCAGCGCTGTTAGGCGGCGACGTTGTCGGCCCAGACCCACCAGAATCACACCATTCGCGTAAACGGTCACGAGCCCTGATTTAACAAGGCAAAGTTCGTAGACATTCGGAACGAACCAACTTATTCATAATTGAAGAGCGGAACAGCGGAACGGATAATCGATCGTAAAATTTCTCATCCTTTTTCTTCACTATTTTATATTGCTTTAAGTAAAACATTTATTGTCAGATTTGGAGCAATCTATTTTTCATGGTCTGTCTTACTTATCGAATAAACAAATTTTGTTTGAAAATTTCAAAATTATTTAACGACTCACAGATGACCAGCAGATACACCGCAACGCTATAGTCCGCGAATTTTCCGAGTTGGGAGTCGTTGTAGTACCGCAAGTTATCGTCCATAGACGGACCGTCCTTGAAAGTCCACAAGACAGTCCCGCTTCTGTTTTGATCCATATTAGGCACTCAGTGGCAGTAAAAAAAAACAATTTTGCCGATTAGAATTTACAACATCTCAAAAATATAAAATGAGGAAAGGTCCTTCAAAGAAAGAAAGGTAAACAAGTATTCACACACGTGACAAAAACCTTGCGCTAATCGAGTTAAGCTATTACACTCGTTGCATGGCTGTTGTACCCAGCCTCTGAGTTAAAGTGCTTGATTCAGTCAGCGCACGGTTTTCGCCAAGTGTTTATACAATACATACACGCTACTGGAGGTATTGGAGAGTGGTGATGGGCGTATTCACGCACGTGAGACTATTCCCCACAGTGTGATAAGCGCAGTTTGGGGTCATTCACATATTACGTAATCAAAAAATGGCCTTTTTCAATCAAAATTATACCGGAGGGCGGGGCCTGTTTTTCTGGTGAGTAATCAAGGGTCCAGACAGCCAACTTGCTCTCCTTTGGTTACGTAATATGCGAATGGCCCCTTTGCAGTCTCGCAAACTGGCAATTTTTTTCGCGATCGTTTTCCCTTCATCCCTTTATTCACATGTACAATGCACAATAGTTGACGAAATTGCTGAAATAGACCCCTGGGGGCGGGGCGCGCTCCGCCCCCGGGGGTTGTAGATCATTAGTTTTTTGGTATTTTAGGCCCTTAATTGCACAGCACTACCCTAGTACTCAGCATCACGCAGCTACTGTGTCTTTCTCCCATTGAAAATGGGCGGAGTCAGGGGCGGAATGAACTGACCTTTTACGCATGTCTAACGAGCATGCCTGTCTAATTGCAATCTTTTCCAACCAAAACAATATAATCACTTTATATTTTATTTATTTTGTTTACTTATTTATATAATGCAACTTAGAGATGGCATGGCAATGTTTTTTCTGCAGTACCGGTGCATTCTACTATATAGTGTGGGACGTTATTAAAAATCACGGAGCAGGAGGACCAGTATGAATCTTCCCTATGGAGCGTCCTACGTTTCAAAAGGTTTCGAGTTTACACCCGATAAATTTGCTAAGGGAAAATTATATCCTCCCAGCTAATTTACCAAGGCAAAATGATTTCTTACCAGCTAAATTTGCTAAGCGTAAATTAATTAAATAAATGATTATTAAGTTTTCTCTCAGCTATTTGCTAAACCAAAATAATTTCATCCCAGTTTTTGCCAAACCGAAACTAACTAATGAAATATTTATTAAATTTCATCCCAGATTTTTGCTAAGCCGAAATTATTTCATCCCAGCTTTTTGCTAAGCCGAAATTATTTCTTCTCAGCTTTTTGCTAAGCCGCAATTATTTCATCCCAGCTATTTGCTAAACCGAAATCATTTCAAATCAAGCTGGGAGAAAAATAAATAATCACTTCTTTGATTAATTTACGCTTAGCAAATTAACTGGGAAGAAATCATTTCGCTTTAGTAAATTAGCTGGGAGGAAATAATTTCTCCTTAGCAAATTTATCGTGTGTAAACTCAAAACCTTTTGAAACGCGATACGCTCCATAGTGTATGTGCCTGTTCAAGTCTGTTTTACCGAGATTGAGCCAAAAAGTTTTACCGCTTCAGTATTTGAATATACGGAGAATACCGGTGTATCCCTTAATGCCACATTAAAAAAACAATGAAGTTGAGAGATAATTGGATTCTACGGCCCAGGAGGTTAACAGCAAAATTGAACAAACGATGGTCAGCCAGAAAAATTACGAGATGCCCGTAAATGGAGCGGTCAGTGGGAAGATTGGTGGTCCAACGAACTATGGACAATCCATCAGAGAACGGCAAGATTTGTTTGCAAAATCGACCGGGATTTCGATGATTTGCCCATCTGGTTGGTTATCTGTCAGTCCAAAATACTGACCGTCTGCTTCAAACGCCCAATAAGAATGGAAAATTTCGAAAATTTCTTGATAAAAATCTGGCAGAGAGAAGAAAATAATTTGGAATGGATTTTAATTCTACACTTTTTCGCAGGATCCACAGGAACGCCGTCCACTCTTGCCCACCAGCTGCAATAAAATTGCACCTTCATTCTTTTCCAGTAAACACAGTATTAGGCTCATGATGGCTCCTTTCTTCCTTTTTGGTAGTTTCCTATTCTGGAAGTGGCATTGAAAATTCTTTATCTCCCTGGTGCAAGTTTTTTGTTTAATTTCTACTGCCTGATTTCACGCTAAAAGAAGAGCTGAGCAGCATCACATAAACTATGGCTGTGTTTACGATACGCTAGTTTATGCATGACAAAGTAAATCTAGTTTTGCTTAGTTCAAACTCATCATCAGTTTCAACAAAGGCAGTTTCGGGCAACGGAATTTCATCTTGGAGACCAGCCTTAATTAGCTTAAACTACCTTATCCCAATGCGCGAGTAGCCGTTGATTGACGTTATCTAAGTTTGACTCTGCCAGCTAAGGTAAAATTAGGTAGCGCTGAGTATTCCACTATTGGAAAATAACATGGGCTGATCATCAGCACTAAGGTTGTCAGAACTCGACTAAGTTTCCCTAAATTGCCCAGTTTAGCTTAGCGCTGAGGTACATCTTTCGCATCGGGATTGGACTGACTTTCTGGAAGGTTCACATGTCGACCGGAAGATTCACCGTTTGTTGGGAAATTCGACGGTTTGAAAGGAAAATAGTTTCAAAAGAATCGTTTGTCTCACCATCCGGAATTACCGTCAACCATCTACACGGATTGTACGCCTACCGAATAGATTATGTCTTTCCAAAAAGATTGGCAAGCGTCTTGACCCATTGTCTACTCTCCGGACGGAGCGTTCATCATCCGAACGGACTACTGACCACACCTACCAGATTATCAATCTTCCTGCTCACCGTCAACTTTCAGGATGAACAGCGAATGCCATGGACTGACCGTTGAGCTTCCGAATTTAACCGCTTACCATTCGCTCAAACCATCGAAATTCCCGACTAACCGTCAACCTTCGGTTAGACGGTCAACCGTCCCGCCTTCCGGTTAGACGGTCAACCGTTCCGCCTTCCGGTTAGACGGCCAACCGTCCCGCCAAATGCTGACAAATATATTTACATATGCTGCCAAATGAATCTCTTAGATTTCGTTCTTTTACCCTCCATGACCAAAACATCCGAAAGGGCAATATTGTACTTATATAGTAAAATTAGGCGGTAGAAAAAGCCACACATATCTCAGAATTTTTTTATTTTGCATATCAAAGTACGAGTAAAATCAAACACAACAGCAAAAAAACAACGAAAAGCCCGTGGAGCCAGGCAAACGAAAATTCAAAATTTGACCAACTCTGGAACTGCCGAACGTGCAGATTCGTTTCACGCTGAAACTTTAATGAAAGATTTTTTCTTTTAGATGTAATTATTGAACAAAACCTAAAAATGTAATTAAAGATGTCGATTTGAAAGTTCGTAATTAGTTGCAAGAGCTTTTTTGCCCTGCAGGACATTTCCAAAACATTTTTCTATCTCTCTTTACACCGGGCATAGTTTTTTTTACTCTCGCGGAGCAAATTTTGTCCCTCCACTAATAAACATTTACACCTCCCAATGAACGTGGCGTATAACGAGAGGACATCCGTTTCAGAATAATATTAGGGCAAGGCGGTGGTCAAACTGCGAACACCTTCCCCCAACATCATCCGACGAAAGACTTTCCTGGTGCTGCTGAACTGCGTCTGAGTGGGTCAACGTTTATGTCGGTTCACACCAAGTGGTTTGAGCAGTTCTACCTGACTGTACCTCTTTTAGAGGAGTTTGGCATTTCAGTCAAGTAAAACGACCAAACTTGCGTTTCATTCTTTTAAGGAACCATTATTCATTTAAAGTTGGAAATTATTTGATTTTATTTCAGCGTTAAGATCCGTAAGGAGCATCGTACCGAGGCGTTCGGGGAGTTTAATGTGTTTTTTAACATTTTGATCGTGAAACTGGAACGACCGTACGATGAGACCTATGACATCATTGGACATCGAGTTTTCACTACACCGGCTCGTGACCAGACTTCAACCCCGTCGACGGAATTCGTCGCAAGTTGAGGGTAAGTAGTTACAGGCGACAACTTAAATGTTTATTCAAAAAGGTCCAAAAAGTGAGATATTGGTGAATTGACATTCTGATTTCATTGCAGGTGCAATTCGTATCCTGATTTTGTTACGGTCACTAAAGTTCGCACTAACAAGGTCGTCTATGAGATTCTCGATTTCGTGCTTGTCGATTCGGACGACTATTATTCCACGTAGAGGTGAACCTCTGCGCTAAGGGAATTCCCGGCAGCCTGGTTCATTGCCTTGAGATTTGTGTGGGCAATCGGATGTTGAGGGTCAGCAATGCGACGGACAAGGCAGTTGCCACCTCCGGCAGTCTCTCCGCGATGGGAGCACTCCGTTTGATGATTGGATTTAACGGAGTTCCAGTTCTCGCATCTCGCCAATAAAACAGTTATTTCAAATTCCAGATTTTTAATCTCTAATTGGCGGTTTGCTCTGCAACGCTCAATAAGCAAGTTAAATTATTACAATTGTTCCGTCGGGAACGGCGCTGCTCCGTGTACTGTAACTATAAGTATTGTTCCTTTTAGAATTTTTGTTGAATTCTTACTGGTGCATACTTGGTAACAGCTTGCCAACGTACTAATTCAAGTTGATTCTGCCAAAACGTTTGGCTGAAAAAGACGGACCGCTAATGTTTATTCTGTTCTAATATTAAATGCGCGTCCGTTTATCTTATGGCAATCCAAATAATAAAGAAGCGAAGGTGACTAGATCAACGTCGAAGTTCAGAGCCAGCCCTGGAACTGTTTCCTTGTCAATCGCTATAAATCACAACAGCAAAACTAAAACCGGAACTACAATTGAATTAACAACAATAATACATTTTAGTGACAACAATACTTTTTCAGACAGTTATTTTTGAATTTACTGTAATCGATCGGTCAACCATAATTAAGAACGCCCCTAAGCCTCCCAGATCCGTTAGGGGACGCGTACAATATCAGTGTTATCTAGTGTTAGGAATAAGTCCTAGGGATAGCAGAACCCTGTAAACTCAACTTAAAGTTTTAGTGGTTAACGTCTCGGCTTAAGTTTCTAGCTAATCAAAATGCTAAACTAAGTATTTTAGTTACTAAAATTGCATGTGAGAAAACCTAAAAATGACTAAAATTAGCAATTGATGCAATCGATGGAAAGACCAAGGAACTCAGTCAATTGTTTTGCAAAAACAGAATTGATCCTTTGAGTTCAGGCATTTCTTACTAGTACTGAGAACAAACAGATTTGATCGTTTATTGAGAGCTAGTCCGTAAAGCTTTCAGATGTTGGACACGCCCAACAAGTCCCCATATCCAATCATGATAGTTCTTTAACTCACGAGTATCATACTAGTTTGTAACTCTGTCCACTC
>LRSR01013222.1:0-21611 GCA_001579985.1 Hypsibius dujardini
AAGGATTTTGCCCCAGCCGTTGGAATTGAAATTGGATGGATAAGAAACGGAAAATGTGTCCCATCTTTCCTTCATGTCCAGTAATAAATATATTCTTTTAATCTTTTAATTCTCCTTTGTGACCCATTAAAAGCCAAGCCACCATTTTCCTTACAAGAAACCGCTACGCGACATGGACGTCGTACATAGCTCGTTTTTTAACGAGAGCTCGCATTTTTTGTTTCATGTTTTAAATATATTTATATTATTATACATCAGGAGTGTGTTTGGAGTGTTTTGTGTGTGTGGATGTTGGGATTTTGAGTGGCGAAATCGTTGTTTTGCGCCAATTAATCAGGTCACCGCGGCGGAAACGGATCAACCCTCAACTACATCGCACCAAACCACCTGCAAAGTAAGATTGGCGATGAAGAAATTGTTGGAAAACAGTTTCGGAAAGTTTTAGTCAATTTTCTTTTTCGTGAATGTCTGCATGTCTAGATGTCTTAATGCATGCTAAGACGTGTCTGTAATCGCCAGGGGGCGCTGTGTTGCAATTTGTTAGGGGCGTATTCTCAAGGACCATGGAGTCGAAGATAGCCCCACCCAGGGGGTCGGGGGTGTGGCCACTAGGGGGTGACCGATTTTGACGCCACGTGGCGTATGGTTCAGGGTGACCGATTCAGACGGCGCTTGACGTATGGTGCAGGGTGACCGATTTAGACGCCGCGTGACGTATGGTGCAGGATGACCGAATTCGCCACCCTCGCTCGTACTGGCCAGACTTGGCCGAAACAGCGCATTTTCGCATAGGCACTTTGAACTTTTGTTGTATTTTATGTATTTATATTTCAATTAGTTGGTGTGCATGAACCGACCTCGTCGGGGAAGGTCGGGAACCGACCTCAGAGGAGTAAGTGTGAGGGACTTTACAGCATTGTTGCCAGTTCAGAAAAAAGCGGAGAAAGGGACAATGTCAGTTAAGGAGGAAGAATTAGTTCAGGAGATTGGAGAAAGCTTGGAAGTTTTTGAAATGAGGAAGCAATTGAAGAAAGTCAAGTCCATCCAAAAGGACGAGGACGAGGACGAAAGTCGGGACCCACAGGACCAGTCAATCAGGCCCCGTCCGATCAGCCCACAGGTGATGCCGAAGCAAAGTCTTCGACGCCCGGCGACCAGGGACTTGAGCAACGACGAGGATGAGGATGATCAGAAATCCGAAAATATTCAAGCTTTGATGAATCTGCTCACGGGAAAGTCAAGCACGCGTTCGAGACGCGACCGAGGCCCAGAGGGCTTCGAGGTTCCAAGACAATCCCGTCCGCCCAAGGAACTTCCGACCTTTCGACAAGACCGAGGCGAGGACGCGGTTGAGTTTCTAAAGCAATTTGAGCGCGTCGGATCTCACCACAAGTGGGACGACGCCGAGAAACTTAATTACCTCTTCCTCGCTCTGAAAGGCAACGCGATGGATTGGCATCAATCCATGTCGACTCGCGCGACTTGGACAGAGATGCGCCAGGCCTTTCTGAAGGCCTTCGGGAAGCAGTGGGTAGATATGTCTCTGGACGAAAAGACGACGCATCGTCTTGCTCGCGAAGAGCCGTACTCTTACACCACGCGCATCTTGCGGAATTCGGAGCACACACATCCGGGTGCTTCAGAGCACGACAGAGTTATGCAGCTGATGTGTCAATTACCCAAAAGTCTAAAGCCACATTTTGTGCGCCGTGATCCTCCAAAATCGGTTCAGGAGTTTACTGAAGATCTTCAAAACGCTGCGCGCATTCAATGTCTCCACGAGGAAAGTGTCTTAGAGAATGGAAATCTCGGACTTCTCCATGCAATCTTGCAAAATCCCGCTTCAGAATATTCATCGGCTCTGGTGAAACGCTTCCAAGCCAGCGGTTCAAGCGCGGCCCCGGTTCTTGCGGCATATGAAGGTCCGTCCGTCGCGCGTCAGATGGAGAACACTACAAAGTCGGCTAACACCGACCTTCAGATGAAAGCATTGGCGGACGAAATTGCAAGCCTGAAAGTTGCGCTTCAAAAACAGAGCGATGACGCTCGTCGAAATTCAATGCCCGCTCCAGGCGGTAATTCCCAGTCTAACTTTCGCGGAAGACGACCCGAAGCCAGAACTTGTCATCACTGCAAGCGTGTGGGTCATATCGAAAAAGATTGCTACTCTAAGAACGGCTTTCCGAACCGAAATCCATCCAGAAATTCCAACCGCTTTTCGGCTCCAATCAATTTCGGTCAGTCGTTCCAGCAACACCAGTACCCGAGTCCACAATATTTCGCTCCCACTCAGTATCCCAATCAACTTCAACCGTTTCAAAATCAACCATACTATGTTAATTCTACTCCTCAACTTCAGCCTCCGTTTGTCTCCGCAGCTCCTCCCTCACAACTTGCCCTCTCTGCCTCGCAGTATTTCACTTCCGCTCATCAGAATCAAAAAAACGTGCTACCTTATCAAATTTCCGTTCAAAACACGTCGCCAGTGCAGAATGTCTGGACCAGCTCTCCGTATGCCGGGAGCAGTCAGCCATCTTTAAACTAGCCGCTGCCAATGGCCGGGCGAATTGTGCAGATGTATTAGTGCTCGTCTTTTCCGTCAGTGTTGTTGGATGTCTAGTGTGCCCTGTTTCTGTTTGTGGGCATCCGGGCAATGCCGCCGTCGATAGCGGATCGACGCTCTCTTTTATTTCTCGTGCGTTTGCTGAACTGAATGGTCTGCAAATTTTCTTTTGTGATGGTCCTCTAATTACTACTGTTTCGGGCGATACCTCGCGTATTTGTTTCGCCTGCGACGTGCAGATCTTTATTTTGGGAAAATCTCTTTGTGGCTCTTGTGGAATCCTAAATCGTTTTCCGTATGATGTTCTGCTTGGGCTGGACTTTCTATCGGAAACGAAGTTTTTATTGGACTTTGAGAGTCTCCGTTTAATTAATCCTGAAAACCAGAGTGAACCGTCCGTCGCTTTGTTTCTCATCCAACGTTTGTTCTCGGTTGACGTGTCTTCGCGAACGCACGCAGACACCCCTGTTCAAACAACCGAGATCGCGTCATTCCAAGACGCTGTCGAACCAAAAAATAAGGAGCCTGGCGCTCACCCAGCGAATGCCAGTGAGTCCTTGCAGTTTGATTGGCCAGTTCTGAAAATTTTGTCTGAAACTGAGAAGAGGCTAGCTAGCAGTTATGGGCCACAGGGAACGGACTTGATCACCCGGCTCCCGGTGGACGATGACGTATCGTTCCTTATGCTGGCGGCCATGGGTTCCGCCGTGCAGAAAGAGGAAGATAGTCCAGAGAGAACTGGCAATCCGATGATTGAAACTGCAGTGACGTTCGGCGAGTTTGATGAAGACGACGGTCTTGATGACAAGGACGAGATGTAGATCCCTTTGAAAAAGGACTTGGAGAAGTCTTGGCCTCTTGAGTCTGAATATTTTGAGTCTGTTTTCGAGAAATTGGCCCTTGGGCCGGAGTTGACTCCAGCGCAGCGGGAAGAGCTACTGGCTGTTTGCCGACGCCACCCCGCGGTGTTTCCAGGACCCGACGCGAAGCTGGGCCATTGCACCGCCGGCGTTCATCACATCAATACTGGTGACGCTGAGCCAGTGTATGATCCGCCGCGACGACACAGCGCGAGCCACATTGGTGAACTCGAACGCCAGGTGGATGAATGGATTGAGCTTGGAGCGGTCGTTCCGTGCTCGAGCCCCTGGAGCTCGAACATTTTTCTTGTCCCCAAAAAGGGCCCGAACGGAGAAAAGATTTGGAGACCAGTTTTGGACATGCGAAAACTCAATCTTGTCTCAAAAAAAGACCGTTTCCCCATGCCAAACTGTCAGGAACTCCTCGATAGTCTACACGGCGCTCAGTGGTTCACTTGTCTCGACCTCGCTCAAGGATACCTGCAGATCCCCATAGCTGAGGAAGATAGGGAGAAAACCGCATTCGTGCTTCCAGGCCGTCGCGGTATTCAACTGATGTTCACGCGAATGATCTTCGGTCTCACGTCGGCACCTGCAACCTTTTGTCGCCTCATGCATGATTTGTTCAAGGACGTTCTCCTTGATTTTCTTCTGATTTACATAGATGACCTGAACGTTCACTCACGCACATGGGAGAAGCACCTAAAACACTTGGAAATCGTCCTGGCGAGGCTCGAGAGTGTCGGCTTGAAACTGAAGCCGAGCAAGACCGCCTGGGGAATGACATCAGTAAAGTTTTTCGGTCACCTGGTCAGCCGCGCCGGTTTGTTTCCCGACCCGGAGAGGGTCCGCGCGATCGAACAGTACACCACGCCGACGGATCTGAGTGCCGTCCGGACGTTTTTGGGGAAGGTTTCGTATTATCGTCGTTTTATATTGGGATTTTCGGCTATTGCCAAAGGACTTACGATCCTAACGGAGAAGGACCGTCCATTCGTTTGGGAATTCGAACAGGCAGAAGCCTTCCGGAACCTAAAGAAAGCGATGGTTTCCCATCCCATCCTCCAGCACTTCAATCCAGATTTGGACTGTGAGATTCACACTGACGCCTCCACGAAAGGAGTCGGAGCAGTGTTGATCCAAAAGAACGGTGACAGCGAGCACGTGGTCGCGTACGCTTCGAAAGGGCTGAATAAGAGCCAGCGTAACTATGCTGCGACGCAGCTCGAGCTACTTGCTGTGGTATTTGGCGTAGAAAAGTTCGACTGCTACGTCGGTGGAGACCGTCACTTCGTTGTTGTCACTGACCACAGTGCCTTAGTGCCGTTGTTGAAAACTAAATTTCCCGTTGGTCGTCTCGCTCGTTTTGTTTTTCGACTGCAACACTATCATTTCACTGTGATCTACCGCCCGGGAATACAGAACGGTTTGGCAGACGCGCTCTCGCGGTACCCCTGCTCGGACCTGGTTGTCCCAGAGCAGACCGTCTTTACCGCCTTTCTTGTTCCCAAGCTGGACATTCCGGAACATCAACGGGAAGATCCGTTTCTTCGAGCCATCATTTTGATTCTCGAGGGCGACACCCAAACGGCTGAGTTTCGATACCGTATCCTTTACTACGTCCTAAAATCACGCATACTTTATCGTCGCGTTTTTCGGGGAACTCCTTTGCGTGACACTTTACTTCTGGTCGTTCCTCGCAATCTGAAAAAATTTGTGCTTGAGGAAGCGCACGATGGCATTTTGGCCGGCCATCTCGGCATTTCGCGGACGTACCAGCGGATCCACGGCCGCTATTGGTGGCCTGGATGCTTGCAAGACGTTTCGCAGTACGTCGCATCCTGTGACGCTTGCCAGAAAAAGAAGGCTGTCTACGAAAAGCCCGCCGGCTATCTCCAGCCCCTCCATGTCTCGGAAGTGTTCACCCGTGTTCATTTTGACTTTTCTGGACCCTATTGCCTCAGTCGACGGCGAAACATGTACCTGGCTGTCGGGAAATGTCCGCTTTCAAAGTACATCGTACTGCGCGCGGTGCCATCCGCAACCGCGTTGAATGCAGCCAAGTTCCTCGTGGAACGTGTTGTCCTCATTCACGGCTGCCCGTCTGAAATATTGACGGACAGAGGTACTCACTTCACCGGCGTCATGATGCAGCAGATTTTGAAAATCTTGGGCATCCGTCACCTGACTACGACTCCGTATCACCAGCAAAGTGATGGTCAGGCCGAGCGTGCAATCCAATTGGTGAATAACGTCTTATCACACTTTGTGAATAACGACCAGAAAAATTGGTGTGAAGCAATACCGTTTGTGGAATGGGTCGTTAATACCATGAAGAATGAGACCACCGGTTTCTCCGCGTTCCAGCTAGTCTATGGCCGGTCGCCTTTGAGTCCGTTGGACGTGGCAATGGGTTACGATGGTCTGATTGAGATGAAGGACCCTGCTGCTTACAGCGAGGCAACCGCCGGTTGGCTGGTGAAAGCCCGTGAAATTGCCAAAGAACAGGTGAACCGCACGCACGACAAAGAAGCCCCGCGTTTCAATGCCAAGCGGTCTGCCAGTGCGTTTGAGATTGGAGACCTCGTGCTCAGATGGAAATCCGTTCCGTCTCCCGGTCTTGCGAACATACTTGTGAAGCATTGGCTGGGTCCTTACCGCGTTGCGGCAGTCTCCGATAATGGAGCTAATTGCGAAATCAAACCCTTGATTGGTCGAAAAAAATCTTTTGTTGTTCACGTTGAGGCACTCAAACCTTACGTCCTCCGACCCGGAAAGACGGAGGAAGCAGAGCTTGAAATTTTGAATCGGTCTATTGAAGTCGTAGAAATTGGCGAACCAGCCGTTGAAAACCTGAATGTTTCGACGTTGTTTGAAGGTCCTCGCGAAGTGAACGTACCGGTTGCGGTGACGGCACCTAACGCTGAGGCTGAATTTTTGAATGACGAACCCGTTGATGCGCGACCCAAGCGGAAGACTGCTCGCCCCATGCGCTACGGTTTCTTCGGAATGCCGATGCTTCTCATGCTATTCATTTTTGTGTTTGCAGAAGTTTTTCCGAACTCCTCTGCGGCGAGCTTATTCACCGTTAGAATAGAGGACTCGTTGGAGATAACTGTTCATCCGTCGGAGAGCCACCTTTTTACCGAGGATTTGGCGCCGCCCCTGCTTACCGTCATGGCAGCCGCGGTCGTTGATGATCCGTCCGTCTCTCTGTCAATTGGTCCGCTCGGCATCGGCGAGCCTCAACGGCGTCGCAACCGTTGCCCCCGTGGGGGAAAACGTCACAAAAAACGTCCGCGCCCCGAGTCTCGTACCAGCGCTCCGTCGCGGTCCAATTCCCGCGTCAGCGGACAGTTCCGCCAACCGTCTTCTCGAATTCCGGAACGACCGCGCACTCCGCGGTTGCACAACCGCGTCCACCGTACATTCGGTAATTACCGTCCGTTTCGAGCCTTTCCGTCTGCACCACGTGTGCGACGTTTGGACCAATGTCCCCGCACCCGACCAATACTCCGTTTTTCAGCCAACGGTCAGTCTTTGAACGGAGATCAGAATGTGAGCATCCTCAAACGTGGTCTGGATATGCTTGATCCGACCCAGACTCTCTCACGAACCACTAATGTTCGCGAATTAGCTCTCAAGCCGCACGCTGTTCCATCTCTGTTGATGACGATGCCAATGTCCCTCTGTCTCGAATGTCAACCTATCGCTTACGGCGCTATCGGTCTGAATGCAATGATAAACGAACAGGAGTGGGAAACCTACATGCCGGCCCCTATGCACGGTGTAAACATCTGCCGCTGTGCCCGACTTGTCCAACCGTCAACTGCTCCGGAGGATCAGTTTGAAATCACCCTCCGAAATCCGTCTGACTCGCAACGCTGCGAAGCCATCATCACGACTGAGAATCGTTCTGAACGCATGTGTGAACGTCCCGCGCAGTCTGTTGGACTCTACATCGTCCCATCTGGCGACAAACCCGTCTTCTTCTGTGACAACCATTACGACCGAGCTCGCCGCCACGAGATGTGCATCTGCGGCGAGTTTCCAAACAGTTACGATCAGCGAGATATGGTACAGTGCGTTCATAATCATCTCTACCATCGTGGATGCGTTCCCGCCGACGCTCCGTGTTGTCCCCACAATCACTTCATTGCGGATGAAACTGTTGAAGAGAAGCCCCATGCGTCGAACGCTGGCTCTCGAGGAGGTGGGGGCTCTAGAATTTTTACTTCGACCAACATGGCGATGATGTTCGCTGTTGTTTGTCTGATGTTGACTCCGACTTCCGCCCTGACTTTAATTGCTTGCGATTGCACCGCTCCTCAATTGGTTGGTTCCGTCAACTTCGGAACTCAAGGTTGTGAAGCTGAAAAAGCTCTGACCTTCCAAGACGTGGACTACTCCGTCGTCGAACACGATCCCGCTGATTTCACTTTTGGTGGCTTTGGTTGCAGAGCCTGGGACCTTGGCGTTCGCGTTGAGAGTTTCTGGGACGCCGAGACCGACACGACAACCTTCCGTCATCCTGTCTCACTGAGTGCCCAAGACTGTTGGCGTTTCGGTCAGACGAAAACGTGCAATGAGAAACCCATGACGTCGGAAGACGGTGTGTCCTGGGGTTACGAACACTCTCCAGTTGCCACGCGGAAATGGCGACCGTTCAGGAGAATGTCGTCCGGAATTGTATTTTCGAACCGGTCACCTTAGATCAACCTCGTGGAGATGATGCTGTCATTCTTCGCCGCTCCGTCAAACTTGCCGATAAGCGGGCAGAAGGGTTCTCTGTCCGTCACGGCACAACTTACGTCTGGGATCCTGCTCCGCAAGGTAGGCAGTTGACTTGTCAGTACAGCGAAATCGCTGCGGGCTCCGCACGACTGTACGAGACTAATCGTGATCCAGTAACCCCCCTGCGTTTACGAGATCATGACAAGCAAGTGGATTTCGCGCTGGGAAACAAAACGCGACTCTGCGGAGATCGCGAAGTCGTTCGCGTTCTCGATTCGGATCATATATTCATTCAGCTGCGGTATCGTTCAGCTGAGAATCCTCTGGGCACTGCTGTATATCACAGATTTACCGTGCTTGCCCATAACGCGACTAGCGATCTTTCTCGATTTGAGTTTCAACTGAAAGGTCATTTCCAATTCTATGAGTACAGAAATATGGACCGTTTCAATGAGCTCGAAAATCAACTCCGAGATTACGATTGTATTCTTGCCGAAACCAACCGGAATCTGTAGGCTGTCACTTCGCGATTCTCCGCGGTGCAGGCTGCGCAGATGATTGGGCAGCCCGAGTGCTACGCACTTCGATCTTTTGGGAAATCAGGAATTCTTAGTCGTTGTCATTCCGTCAATGCCACTTTTCGCGGAGTTAACTCTCGATGTGGTTTTCAACCCGTTTTCAATGAGACCTTCACAATTGGACATGATGGGAAATCCTTGAAACCTCTCACTCCATGCTATTGGCGTGATTCTCTTGCAAATTTCAATGGAATCGTTCACGAATACGATTCCAAAACCGATGATTGGAAACCGATGCAGCCGACGTTTGCGCTGTCTAAGGTCCGATGGCGAGCGCACTTCGACGCTGTCGTTGACCACGAGGCGCCGCTTGAGTCTCTGTCTCTCCAAGGCAATCCGTTTGACATGAATTTGCTCAGCGAATTTTCCGCCCTCATGCACGATGACGGAGCGGACACCGTTGATTCTTTCCTCGATGGGAGAACAGTTGACATCCGTGAAAGTAACGCATTCTCCTTTTTCACTCTTCTGCAATACGTTGGTTCGGCTGTATCGTTCATTTTCGTATTAATCATTGCCATTCTTTTAATATGGGTCGTTGTGACTCTGCAAAACAAATTCGGTTGTTTTCGTTTCCCCTGGAAAATTCGCCTGTTTGAACCGCGCGGTTCATCTACCCTTGCTCCCCAAGCACCCTATTCGATTACAGATACTGATCGAGCTGGTGACTCTGGAGCTCTGCAGGATGCTGAGTCTGCTGTCTACGTTGCCGCGCAAGGCACATCGGAAGAATACGTCAAGATCTACCCAAGTACCGCTGAAAAAGGTGTGGGCATCGAACGCCCTGTGCCGCTGACGATCTAACTTTCGATTATCGCAGATCTTTGACGAAAAACTTCGAGGCTGATAACGTGCGAATTTCGCTGAGTCTAGCCTTGGTGCTTCGTTGACTGTTTCTGTGCTCCTTTCTACATTTTCTCTTTTTGTTTCGCTTGCTCCTCTCTGTGTCTTTATCTTCATACAAACTTTCTCGTACCCTTTGCCGACACGCACAGCATACAATTAGGTTGCTTCACCTGACACATCGTCCGACTTACGCACATATACGCATTTCGATCGTCCAGTAATATCCGACCTACTCATGAGTGTTGACGCATTAGATTGAGTGCTAGGCCAGCTCTTAATCCTCCGAAGATTCGCTCTTCGTTGAGAAATAATGCATGTCTTCATCATAGTGAAGGGTTTGCATTGGACATTTACCCTCAATGCGGACAATTTTTAATCCCTTTTGTTTAGTTCTTTGTTGTTGTTGTCGTTGATTTAGTTATGCCTGCTTCCGTGAGTAGTGGCGGAACCGACTTCAACGACGTGGAACGCGCCTTTTCACGCCAGTCTAACAGTAGCACGCAAGCCGTCAACGGTGATGTTTACGGTGTGGTTGACCGGATCGCCACACCATTGCTTGGGGTGCCGGAATTGCCCGCGCGAAACCCGCTGGACATGCCTCCCAACCCGGACTACTTCGCCCAGATGAGGCTTGGGACTGGGTTTGCCGTGAAGACACTCGTGAGGATTTCTACATTCTGTTCCGTTCTGCATTCTTAAACGCTCAGCGTGACCAGCGTACGTCATCTGCCATCCGTCAACATCTAGAGTATTTGAACAGCCGACAACAGCGCCGCCTACAACAGCAGGAGGCCCGTCAACACCACTACAACCGCTACGAATGGCGTCGTGAAATGCGCCAGGAACAACTACGCATCAACCGACAGCTGGCGGAGGAGGAACAGGAGCATCGACTTCAGGAACAAGAACGCCATCTCCGGGAGGGAAAGATCGCTACCCTGGAAGAGATCCAGCGCCAGAAGGCTACGCCTCTTCCCGGAATCTCCTTTTTCTTCTAATTTTATTTTATATATTTTTATTTATTTTTTATATACTCTTGTTAGGCATCAGTATTATCACATTCAATTTTATTGTCGGGACGACAATAACTTTGTGTTGGGGCTTGTCGCGGGGAAATCATATTGTGTTGTCTGCAGTGCCGGGCCAGATGACCAGTGCCTGGCCCGTCTTATCTCTTTCGCGACCGTCTGACCAGTGCTGGACAGCGGTCAGCTATCTTATCTTATCTTATCTAAGCCATTTTTGATGGTTTCGACTTTTCCACATCCTCCCGTCTCCGACGAGTAGATGTGGAAAAGTTCAAGCAGCGAGCGTGACTGTTCCTTTTCTTTCTTCCTTTGTGTCCGATTAAAAAGCCAAGCCACCATTTTCCTTACAAGAAAGAACCACGCGACAGTGTATACGCCCGCCGCGGATGATCTTTACATCGTCCGCGGTGCAAGCAAATCTTAATCGCATTCCATTTCGGTGGAGATGAGTACAGTATGAACCACCTACGCGGCCCTATTACTGCATCATTCTTCTAACAGGTGTCTCGAGTGTCGTGGCAGAACAATTGTCAGGCTCCGCCCCTCTAAGCATCTGGCAACTTAGCACAGGTGATTGATTGGTTAACCGAGATCTTTCATTCTTCAAATCAATAATCAAGAAAAAACTACACAAACTACATTATTTGCCGGCATTGATTGGTTGATCAATGATACTGATCAGTTTCTGATTTTTTGTGCGAATACTGCGTTGAGTTTAAATTAAAAAATTAAACCATGTACTTTCAAACATGGGAGTCAGACTAAATTAATTCATTTTCAGTGTAATAGTAATTCTCAATAAATGGAAAGCGTATCACGATCATCCATCAACTAATCAATGCCGGTAAATAATGTGCATCATGATAGGCCAACGACTAAATCATGTAGTTATTGTTTGATTATTGCTTGGGAGAATGGAAGACCTTGCTCAACCAATCAATCACCTGTGCTCAGCTACAAATGCTTAAGAGAGGTGGAGCTTACGAAATGTTGCTTTTGTTGGTTCACTTTTGAGTTCAGGCCGTCCCATTTGGTATCCATAGATAAAGATCTCTTCAGTCAGATTTTACCACGGAAGTTCAGTTTGAGCTGTGCGGGGCTACACCATTTCCTTGTGAGCACTATACCGTAAGTATCAAAAGCCGCACCACCACTTAATTGGAGGCCCGGACGCCCATCAACCAATACACGTACAGCGGAGTTCCTGTGTTGACAAACTCAACTAATTCGGCGTCACTTATTTCACCACCGTGATACAGATTTATTAATACACCATCCGATACACACCATTTAAAACCCGATAAATCTTAATTTTCCTAAATCTTATAAATAGTTATATTTCTAAAATATCTTCTTTGAATTTAATTAGGATTTAAAGTACGGCTTTTAACTGCAGCGAAATTAAATAATAACTAGTTTCTAAATGTATATATATCTAAAAATGAACCATTTCAGTTTGAAGAACAATAATTTTAAATAAAATTGAGTACATTCGTTGGAATGGTTTCAATTTAAATAAAGAACGAACCTGGGCAGATGGAATTCTGCTTTTTTAAAGTAAGATTATCACCGTAAAACTGGGCGGCATGCGACTATTAATATAAAGCCATTTCCTGCAACTGTACATGATGCAACAGGGTGGACGTCCGAAGATTCCCGAGTCGTTCAAGTACGCAAGTATCGACTCATCGAGCGAAACGTATGATCTAAGGGAGTTCCTGAAGGAGTGCCTCTTCCAATTCTCAAAGGGCCGACCAGAAGCTTCCGTCGCTTTGAGGGAATCCCTCTTCATTAACCAACATCTTAATCATCAAATCGCTTTAGGTACAATGATCTTATGAAGACTTCACATTCAAAATATAACAAACATTTTGCTGCCCAAATTAACAAATACGAGGGCCAAAATGAAACCACTGTCATCTTATTTTTTTGAAGAGTCTGTTAAGCATCCGAACCAACTAAATTCAGATTATTGTAGCTCAACCTCAAATGAATTACGTGAAAAAATTGAATTGAGGAAATCGATTCGGCAAAATAAAAACGAGTTATTTTCTGCTATAGCCGCTGTGAAAGTATGTCTTCATTCCGGTCATCAGAATACTCTCTATCTGAATTTTTCATTTTCAACTTAGCATCGAATCTGAAACAGCCAACACAGGCAAGGGATTCCTATCTCTTTAAAAAGAAAATAAACAGAGAAAATTCTAAAAATGACTGGTGGCAAACAGATCAAACTTAATGTCGGTGACGCAGACGGCGGTTTTTTGTCTATGAAACTTAATGAATGAAATTCTAATTCTTTCGCTCCGTACTCCCTGTGCAGCCATTCACTTTTTCGAAATCCGGCAAAAAGTGAAAGTACATTTATAAGACGTTTCATGACCAATCACTGAATCATTTTAAAATGACAAGGCAAAACAGAAATCTTAAATTACCTCATGATGACGCTTCCAAAAATTCCAACCGGCTGGGACCTGAGCCTAATTCGCCCGGTCCAGCGTTTCCGATCGGACAGGCTGCACTTAACTTTTTGAAAAGTATGGCCACGGACGCTTTCACGTAAATGGAAGTCACTGTGACCAAAGACGCAGGCAAGAGGTTTCGGGGCAAGTATCAGGATGGCTAAATTTAGGTCGCGCAGCCGTTCCGGCAATGTTCGACAATTTTCATACCCCAATCACGCAATAAAATTCTTTTTATAATTACAATGACACCGTAATTTCCACAAACGTTTTGCTGAAACTCGCCAGTAGTGGCAAAATTAGGTTAGAATAAATACTACATTGTGGAACAAAAATCGAAAAGCACAAAATGAAATATGAGCAGCGAAGATGTTCGGCTCGAATGCAGCAAAACATGTTCCAAGGAGAGACTCAAATGTGTGTGTGACAGAAACGGACAGAGAGCCTGTATGGGATGTGGTCACTGAATTGTAGGCAGATTACCTCCATTTCTTGGAAGAAATCTTTTCCATAAAAAAAAAACGAGAATTTACCACATAATTCCAACGATAAACCTATCTCTATAACGATTCAATGGGTCGCTTTCGATGTAGGCGCAACTAGATGAAGGAAGACCGGTGATAACCCTCATGCAATATTCCAACTGGGTGCTGAACGAACCGGCAGTCGTGGTCGGCAGATCGGCCAGATTAAACTTGTTCCCAAGACCGCTCCGTGGTTAACATACCGCATCATCCGAGGGTACATCCATAACACAAACAACCGCGTCGAAACCATCTTTTATGTGGACCACAGCGGATGTTATTTCGACATGCCATTCAGAAAGTTCATGACGGAGTGGGATTGGAGAGCTGCTGACGGACTCATTGCCGACATTTTAGAGATCTCTGATTTTTATCCTCGTTCACTTCTTGCTGCACTGTGAACTAGCAGAGTTTGCTTTTCACGGGCCAAAAAATATTCTGCGTCGTTGCGATTGAAAACAAAAATACATGGTTAAACCTCAAGGTAAAGGTTCGCTATGTAATTCCGCAGACGAATCAAGAGGAATGCAAACCATGTCAAGTGGCCAGTCCAGTATGACTAGCAGTTTCTATGCAGCTCGAAGAATAGTAACAGAAAAAGCTCAAGTTTAATTTCAACTACTACATTTTACTGGAACACCACCCTTCTTGCATTTTAGAGGTGCTTTGGTAGACTGGCTCAAGGGATCCATGACGATGATTCCCCTTCTCCTTAATTGGTGACGGGTGCCACAAAGGGTCCCGCTGGCAAGGCGGTATCCGCACCATAAAGGGCACACTGAAGGTACGGACAGGGCGTGGTCTGCCAGGCGTACCGGATAAACTGCAGGGTAAATTGCCGGCAGACAGAAGTATCAAGAGTGAGATCAACATCCGTAGTGCTTATTATGGTAACAGGTTTCCATTCAGGACAATCTTCCCAACGGAAATTCGTGCCAGCAGTAGCACCACCTCGGCAACACACCTAAAGTCAAAATGATATGCAAATCACATTAAATCAACGGCGCAATCAAATCAATTTTCCCCTTCTGTGTACACACATCGAATGCACTCGATAAATTGGAACGCAGAATAATTGGACCATTGATGAATGTTATCGTTGCGCGACCATTCGAGCTCCTGACACTTGCCGGGCTTGGACCTTGAAACGGTGTAGCAATATTGTAGGCGACGTTGAGGGCCCCGAAAAAGAGTCGCTCGGCAATTTCCTCCTTGTGGCGCGGATGATGCCTGTTTTTGATACGAGCAGATTGAATGAAAAATGACAAATAAGTGCGGCGAATAAGAAAGATGTAGTCGCAATTCAGTTCTAGGTCTTTTCAAAACTTTCCAACTCTTGTGCTTCCGTCTTAAGGCATCGATTCAAAAGCCTAGGATCTCTCCCTATGCGCACATGTTTTTCGTATCAGTTTTTAAATCAAATCCATTAAGTCATGAACGGAAACTTACTGGCCCAGAGGAGCACCTGGATCAGACAGGTCCAAGGCCACCGCCATAAAAGTATTCGGCAGCAATTCATTAGGGACCACGCCCAAATCGGCGGTTTGGTGCCAGCGTATTTCCGGCGTTGCAATTCCCGGTTCATCATCTCGGCAAGCCAACTGCACAAACCCAAACGGAAGGTTTGGTCGTCGAAAATGCGTCCTCCACGATTTAATCATTGCTGGGAACATGCAGAGAAAACCGACAAAGTTGACATTGGCGTCCGATTCACCTTGGTACCACAGGACGCCCTTTATTTCCAGAGGAAGGAGCGCTGCAATCATGGCATTCCACAAGACCGTTCGGTCTCCTTTTGCGCCACCCAGGCCGTAGTTCCAGTCGGTGTTGCCAGTGTGATCGCGGCAATCGTCCATGACCTCCGAACTTGACCAGGCCTTGATCGGCGAGTTACCGTAGTAAGCCCCAATCAGGCCAATGGGAATATGCAGGCGTTCCTGTAGGCGACGTCCGAAAGCCCAACAGATTCCGGAAAATTCTTTCAGTTTATCTAAAGCAGACAGAAGTGCTGATAACTCTACCCCAAAGATTTGAGACTTTTACTCATCCCTTCTGGTCTTTAATTTACTCATTCTTCTGACCTCAGTTCGAATGAAATATCAATTGAGGAAATCCCTTAGACTACTGAGGCATCATATGTGGTATAACAACTGACCTGAGTCAGGTGATGACCATTCTTGCCTAATTAAAGGTTCCTTCAAAGGAACATGAGACCTGGACTGCATGATTTCAATAAAGCGAATTGTCGGGTATGAGCTGGCTCCTCTCACTTCCTGGGAACCATTAAACATCTGCAACGAAAACGAACATACTCAAAATGTACTACGAGGACCTTATGAAATACGCCAGGACATGCCCATTCCACTGAAAATTCCATGTTGCTTTGTCCGCTGCATAGCCACACGTCTCCGAATAACACCGACTCAATTTTGATGTCCACCGTTAAGTTTTTCATGGAAGAAGAAGCTGAAATTTCATACGGGCCACCGGCTTCCATAGACGGTAGTCGAACGCCCCAAACGCCACTGTCTGCAAAATGCATTCTCTATCCTTTTTGAATCTTTCAGCTTGCATGGGTTGATCGCTCCATACCGTTGACAGAGGCCGCCAGTGTTTGTCCTGCAAACGTTACCACAACATTCTGCCCAACCTCCCCAAAGCCCCATATTTCGCTTCCAGGCTCTCCTCTTTGCAGGACCATCTCATCTTGAAAGTAATTAGCAAACCGAAATTCCACCACGCTCTCCGCCATTCCCTGTCTGGGTTCCGCATTAGACTCTAGAAATACCCCTTCCAAGTAGTGCCATTTTCTTTTAATCAGCATAAAATCAGGAGGAAGAGGACTTGAAGTGATTGCAGACTGTGGCTGTTGTAGGGTTGGGCTAATCTTCTTGACATCCTGTAGAGACTCATCCTTGAAAAGACGAACAATGGGCCAGTGCAAGCAAATTTCATCCTCCGCATAGCTTCACTGTTACGAACCTCTGCCGACAAGACCGGCGGTGGCTTGAAGGACCCTTTACCTACAAAGATCCGTTATACCTTTTCAGCACAACGTGATTATAACAGTCAAACATAAGGGAATGACTTACGCAACTGCGAAACAAAAATGAGAAGAATTATTGCTGATGCTATTAAGAATATGATAACCAAGCTAGTGAAAATAATAGCACGAATTTGAGTCCTGTAAAGGCCTGTTTGGCTGGACGATTTTTGGGGATGATATTTGGGAAATAATGTGAAAAGTAGAAGGCGGATGATTCGAAAAAAGGAAAACATTCTTATGCACAATGGATGTGAGGTATGCTTGAATATCGCAACAACCATGCGAAGCGCTGCACAATCGAACCAAATCACGTTTATGGCCTGGAGCTGGACCGGTTGAAAATTTATTTCGGCCTTGAGCGGTCACAGTCTCGTACATGTCTTTATCCTTGTATTTGTTGCAATGTAAAACTCGAACTTTTAAGCATTCATATTTGTCACTGCACTCGATGTGATGAGACATAACGTAGATCTTGTTGTCCTTCGATTGTCCGTTAGTTTGAGTATGGTCACCGAAAACAAATGCGGACCGTAGAGGAATTAAGCCGCGATGGGTTAGGTCTAAAAACTGAGCGTGAGGGGGGCGGGGGCGGGGGCCGAACGAGATTTTTATATTTTTTTATGAACGTGTATATCATCCCGACGCTGATACAGTACAGTTAGCGATTAACAACGAATCGAATAGCAACGAATTATTCCTCGGATCCTTATGTAACAGATGGTTCGTCACGATATGGGATGTCGCATGTTTTGGGCTTTTTGGTCAATTACGTGCTTCTCTTGTTGCCGGCATGCCTCTCCCTGGCTGTTTAGAGAAAAAAAACCAGAATCCCTTGGGGTCAAAAACGGCTGATACATTAATAGCGTACGGTTGTTTTGCCTTGATACCGGAACTAACAAGCCAATCCACCCATGTGTTGATTGAACTGTGGCATGACCCATTCATGATTAGCATCTGCGCCTCTCGAAGATTTGTACACGGACTGATTGATCCCGCATGAAAGCGGGTGGTGAACATTTACCTCTATAGCATTCATACCTCAACATGTTGCGCGAGTCCACGTTTTGCCTTACTTGTTAGTTAACAAATCGTACCAATACCCTCCACGGGGCGAAAAGGGTGTGCTTCTTTTTCCAGCGCATCTACTGACTATGTTGATGAGGATATTAAAAGTATGTAGTAGATCGAGTGCCGGCCAAATTGAGAACAAGAAGGTTTGTTTATTCTTTTTGTATGGAAGATTTTGAGTTTGAGGATGTTAGCTTCCGCGTTTATTACTTGCTGCCACGTTTCACCATTCCGGCCAACTGTTGTACTTGTCACGGCACCTTGTCTTACTTCAGACATTTTTGCCGTCCAATAATCTGGTGGAACTCTTTGATGCGGTGCAAGGTGCGCAATCATCTCACCCTACGTTTGAACCGCTGAGGATCAACAACGTTGTTACAGTCAAGATTTCTTTTCGAGATTGCCGATGTTCAGCACTGCCGATACGCTGGCGATAAATCCATGGACGAATAGCAACGTTCGGAGGCCAATTTTCTTTACACAAGACAATCTTTTCAAATTCATTCGTTGTTTTGATGCAAGCCCATGTTGCTTCCTTGATTATGGTGAATAACAAATCCTAAGTTAGGCTAAGATTTTGTGAATTCTAAATATTGCTAAAAGTGGTTTAAGTGTTCAGTTGTTAGTTTGCGTTAAGGAAAAGGGAAGGATAAACCGACAGGGACACCTGCGATATACATACAAAAGCAGGAAATCGTATAGCAAATTTGAAACTAGTATAAGGTTATGCGGCATGGTAGAAAATCAATCATCTTGGTACTTGAGATCATAGGGATGAAAATGTAAAAGGTAATACAGTGCAAATCCCTACAGTTGCATACTGTGTGTCCGTGTCTAGATGCCCCTGTCTATGTGTTTGTGTTTTTGTCTGTGTTTGTGTCTGTCTGTGTCTGTCTGTGTCTGTTTGTCTATATGTTTGTGTTTGTGTCTGTGCCGAAAGTCGAAACCCTACTCAACCTTAATTACTGTCTTGTTTTACTGCAGTTTGCAATTACTTTCATAGCCCAACACAACACCACACCAACATTGGGCGAGGCAAGTAAATGCACTGCCTTTACCATAACCACCTCACGCCCCCCCCTCCACCATCAAGCCCGGGGAGCGACGGGGTACCGTCGACACCGAACTTATTTTTGCTAAAGGCAAATGCTCGCCTCTTCCTTATGTTTGTGCAAGTGTCTGGGTCTAAGAGTCGGGATCTGTGTCTGTGGCTGTGTCTGTGCCTGACATACTGATCTTATTTTTGCTCANGTGTCTGTGTCTGTGTCTGTGCCTGACACACTGATCTTATTTTTGCTCAAGATGAATGCTCCCCCGATCTCAGCCTCCCCCCAGGTTTCACCCCTGCCGACCGATATTGCTTTTCACGAGCACAGAGAAGAAACATAAGGTCAAGTTAATCGTGCGCTTTTTTCGTATTCTCATGTCGCAATATGCGCTCATCGATGCACACGCTACGTTTAAAGGTCAGCCGTCTTGATGAGTGATATCGGGGACATTTTAGTGTGCCGCGTGTATTAGTGGGAAAGGTTGTTGGTACTGCCTGTACGTGTGTGTCGTTAACAGTTTTTGTCCTGTTGAGAATCACACGGTGCAATCAGGCTCGGACATCGAAGAAACAAGTACAGAGAGACATACACACACTACAAAGATCCCAATCAGATGGATGATACATTGGTACAGTCGAAATTTTACGACGCGCCCTTGACTCTGCCTTCAATTCGGGCAAAAGCTTTTGTGAAACGTTAAGACGTGCACTCGTCTTACCACTGTGTAGCATTATGAAATTTGGAAAATTGATTGAATCTCTTCCTGTGACAATGGGACATCCTCTTCCGATTCTGCTACTACTTGCATCTTTGACGGTAACATAAATAAACAGAAGCATTTCAAACTCTCAACTATTCATTGGGGAGCTGGTTTACAAGGAACTCATTTTTTCAACAGAAAAGATGCATGTTTTCGAAATGCTAATTCAAACAAAGAATGATTGGTCATGGCAAATTGTTTTGACAAATTAAAACTGCGGTGGCTTTTCCAAGAGCGAAACGTGAAAGTGATGGTAGTTTGCCCTTGGAAGATGTGTATCGCCAGAAAGGTCTTTTGTCGTTTTTTTTAATATTTTTACAAATTTTAATTTTACTACATTTTTTCGGCAGATGATAATTATGCCTATTTGTTTCTCGATAAGTTAGTACGAAGAGGGATCATTTGCGGTTCCAATTTATTTTTTTAAGGAAGAAAATTGTCTTTCCTTGAGAGCTAAGTGAATAGAAGAAAAATATCACTAGCTGTTGATAGTTCGTAAAAGGTGTCAGCGACCCACGTCTAAATAAGGCCTTTCAAATGCGCAGAAGAACGAAGGTTGTGCTTGACTGTTTCTGATTAGGAGTTTCCGGTTGGTCATTGCATCAATAATTATCCTACCACACCAAAGGGCGTTCAACTGCGCGAGAATGAGCTCACAACTCCCATAACACGGTTGGAATATGCTGGAGCACAGTGCCTTGATCCGTTAAGCCGCGGACAGTTTGGCCGCTACTGTCCTGCAAAACGGTTCGTGCTCTCCTTCTTTTATGTAATGCATTTATCACTGCTTATAGTCCTCACAAAATACATTTCTTCACCTCAATAATTAACTTATTTGTAAAATCAAACGGTCGGTATTTTGTTGTGTAGTTTAAAAAATGTCTGGAAGTCACATGTATATATAATTTTGAGTCCTTCCACAAAAATCCCATCCAATGCCCAATTATTGGACAAATGAAGTGAATAAGCAAAGTCCAAACCACTCCAAGTTGTGAAATTATCTGGTCAATCACATGTGGCCAGAATGCTGTCGGATTCGACTTAAGCTCTTTTTTATCAAGTTGCCATCAAACGTGGTAGACGCGGCATCCCCGATATCGCTCATCAAGGCGGCTGACTTGCAAACGTGGCGTGTGCACCGATGAGCGCATATTGCCACATCGGAATACGGATAAAGCCCACGACTTAACCTCATGTTTCTTTCTCTGCGCTCGTGAAAAAGCAATATCGGTTGGCAGGGTCAAACCTAGGGGGGGGGGCTAAGATCGAGGCGAGCATTCATCTTGAGCAAAAATAAGATCGACGTGTCAGGCACAGACACAGACACAGACACAGACACAGACACAGACACAGACACAGACACAGACACAGACACAGACACAGACACAGATGCCGGCTCTTAGACCCAGACACTTGCACAACCATAAGGAGGGCCCTGCGTTTCAAAAGTCTTTTGGAGTTATTTCTTAATCGTCAAGGTAAAATTTAAAATTTTCGAGGTTAGCAATTAAACTTTAACTATTGCGGTTTTTATTGCAATTAAACCAAGCAGTTACGCTGATCTTAAATGGCAATTAAACATGAAACATGATTTAGCTTTAACTGAATTTCTCAATTAATGTCCCATTAATCAAAAGAGGGACATTCAACAAAGAATATTTCAGTTTGGAAGATAATCAAACTGGATTTAATCCCAGTTTAAAAAACGATATATTATATTATATACAATATATTATTATATTTTATACAATATATTATCACAATAATTCAAGTATTTATTCCAGTATAAAAACAAAGTATTTTTTATTCAAGATCATCAAAAAAGTCTCGCAATGTTGAGAGTTTTTCTCGCTAATCCATAACGATCAATTTTGCGCCTCTAGGTTTTGCATCCCCTCAATCTTTTTGTGTGACGGAGTTAACAACTGCCCCGACGGCAACGACGAATGGGAGTGCGTATCCTCCTCAACGCTGCCACCGACCTTTCCGCCAGCAGCGGTGAGGAAGCCTGTGGCCGTTCGGAAGGACTGCCTCACGCCCAACGGCCAGGTCGGCTTTCGTTGCTTCCTTGGACATGTCTGCCGTCCGATTGA
>LRSR01013224.1:0-5000 GCA_001579985.1 Hypsibius dujardini
CCGATAGGCAGACAGGCAGACAGATAGACAAACAGGCAGGCAAGCAGGCAGGCAGACAGGTAGGCAGGCACGTGTGTATGTCTTCTGTCTCGCGCGAGATTAATACCGGTAATGGAGGGCGACCGGTCTTTCCGCATTCCAGGCACGAATGCACTCAAGGACGAGCTGCTGCTGCTGTTGTTCATCACAATGCCTGGCGAGAGCGGTCCACTTCCGGACATTGACAGATTCGCTGACGATCCATGTGTGGCACTCACCTACACAGACAATACCATAATTCCAGCCTGCGCACAAAACAGTTAGTTGCATTCACAAATTCTACAAAACAGAATTGGGAAAAAAAAATTTAAGAGCTCTCCATTAAAAAATTAAATTATTAAATTAATTAATTAAAAAATTAAAAAATCATTTAGACAAAAAAAAAATTCAACTAAAATAAAAAATAACTCTCAATACCACAAACGATTCAAAACGTTAATAAAATCAATCAATCAATCGATCGACCTACCGGAAACAGATTCATTGAATCAATCAATCGATCGACCAACCGGAAACAAATTCATTGATTGAATCAATCAATCAATCGACCAACCGGAAACAAATTCATTGATTGAATCAATCAATCAATCGACCGACCGGAAACAGATTCATTGATTGAATCAATCAATCAATCGACCGACCGGAAACAGATTCATTGATTGAATCAATCAATCAATCGATTAACTGACCGGAAACAGATTAAATCAACCAATCAATCGATTGAGAGAGCAGTTTGTTCAGCTAAAAACCCACCATCATTGGGAAGGAGGAAACGGTCTGGCCCAAGGCATTTCCGGAATGATGTCCGTTGCTGTGGATGCTCGGACTGTGCTCATCACGGGGAGTGCGGGATCCATCGCCGGCAGCTCCTCCGCCGCCACCGGAATCTGAAGTGGACCGCGGCATGAAATTAAAGCTCAAGTTCATCGATCCAGCCAGGGCGGTTTTGTGCTGGCCCGCGCGCCGCGCGTACGAGCAGTTGTTGGGGATGCGGTAGGCGCACTTTTTGTGGCAGTTCAGTCCGCAGCCCTCGCACTTGAGGCCCTGCCGCACCAGCCCGAACAGCATCACACCGCAGTGGTCGCAGAAGGTCGGCGACTTGTACGAGTGGATGTAGAGCGAGTGCGGGCGAATGTCCACCGAATGCTCTGACGCGGAAGTGTTGCCGGACAGGAGAACCTGCAGAGAACACAGCCAATGATAAGAGAAATGCACAGGACCAATCAATCAAGCAATCGCAAACTTAAAGCCAAAGAACCCGTTGGCAGGAAAGGGCAGACAGACAGACAGACAGACAGACAGACAGACGAGCAGGCAGACAGACAGACAGACAGGCAGACAGATAAACAGACAGGCAGGCAGACAGACAGACAAACAGACAGGCAGACAGGCAGGCAGACAGACAAACAGACAGACAGACGAGCAGGCAGACAGACAGACGAGCAGGCAGATAGACAGACAGACATGCATAACGAATTGTCCTTACCGGTTCTTCATATTCGAAATCCATCTTCTTATACATTGTAAAACCATTGAACAAAACTTTGAAATTTTGAAACAAAAAATCCTATAGAGATAATCGAAAGAACAATCAGCATTCAGAAAAAATTGGCAGTTTTACTGTTGTGTAAAACTACGTAAGCGAATCGAAAAACGTGCGCGTCTCACTCGTCAGACCAGTTTGAGGCAGGTAAATCAAAATGGCCTACAGAGACGACGAAGACCATCAACAACAGTTTCACGAAAAATGTCCTTGCCCTCTCAAGCACGCGTCTCTCACACAATGAGTCTGTGTCAGGCGAAAACAACAAGTACGAGTCAACAACACCTCTCGCGCATCATATATCGCACTCTGGGCTTGGGGACGTCTCTCGCGTGTGTTTTGTCTGAAACCGTCCATGCACATATCCTACGTATGTCAGTGAGGCATGTCTGTCTGCCTATTGTCTGCCTGCTTGTCTGTTTGTTTGTCTGTTTGTCTGTCTGTCTGTTTGTCTGTCTGTCTGTCTGTCTGTCTGTCTGTCTGTCTGTCTGTCTGTCTGTCTGTCTGCCTGTCTGCCTGCCTGCCTGTCTGTTTGTCTGTCGGTTTGTCTGCCTCTCCTCGTCTCAGGGGAATCAGCATTTCCATTTCCGACAACAATTTAAAAAAATTTTAATTTTTAGAAGAGAAAAATGCCAAAAAAATAAATAAATAAAAACAAGTTTCACTTCGCATTGAAATAGCGAATTCCAAAGTTTCCGGAAATTAAAAAATTCTGCCAAAAAAAAACATAAAACGACGAATTCAAAAACTCTGATTCTAAAAATAACGTTAACAATTCAAAAGAAGTACAGCAAATTCACTCTTCAGGCACTGAAAACAGTTTGAGAAAATTGCCATTCGGACACTTCAATCAATCAATCAATGTAGGGTTCATATGTACGATTTGTACGCAATAACAAATCGACACCTCAATCAATCAATCGATCAATTGAGGGTTTATATAAACGGTTTGTAAACAGTAAGAAATCAGAAAATTAATCAATCAACCAATCATTCGAGGGTTTATATGTACGATTGGTACACAGTAAGAAATCAGCAAATCAATCAATCAAGCATTCAACGCAAGCCACATTTGCACAAACCTCGATCAGCGACCCGTCTGTGATCTCCTGGATGCCGCGAATGCGCTGCAGGATATTCTCCGAGGTGTAGTCGTGCCGAAAGAGCAGCAACCGCTCTTGCGTCTGCTGCAGGCCACATTTCCGATTGACAAACAAACACGCCAGCTCCTTGAGGCTTTTCAGGGAGAGATCGGAATACTTGGCGGTCATCTGCTCTCGCACCATGCCTGGAGAAAAAATCCGACAATTATTGGCAAGCAGATAGATGCCTGATATCCCAAAATCAATCTAAAAATATGGGGAGAAACGAACAGGGAAAGCAAGAAAATTCAAAATGAAAACTCGTCAATCAACAATCAATCAATCAATCAATCGCTCAAGCAGACATATCGATATAGCTCAATCAATCAATCGATCGAGCGCAAACATCGATGTAGCTCAATCAATCAATCAATCGTTCAAGCACACATATCGATGTAGCTCAATCAATCAATCGATCGAGCACACATATCGATGTAGTAAAATCAAACAAAATTCATCAACCAATAACCGCCACAAAATTCCGTGATTAAATTGTACGATACAAAAGTCTAGCGCCCAAATTTCCAAAATCAAGCGAAACATTTAGGGAAAAGTGAATAGGGAAACAAGAAAATTCAAAATGAAAACTCGTCAATCAACAATCAATCGATCAATCAATCAATCGCTCAAGCAGACATATCGATATAGCTCAATCAATCAATCGATCGAGCGCACACATCAATGTAGCTCAATCAACAATCAATCGACCAAATACATTGGTGTAGTTCAATCAACACAATTCATCAATCAACGGTAACGAGACGTGATAAAATCATTTCCACTTCGTTCGTGTTTTGACTTCCCTTTTCCCATAGCTATCGATTGAATTCGGGTAAAAAACTAAACACAAAATCAACGGATCAACCACGCTGATTGATACAAATCAAGAGAATCCATAAATTTCTTCTTCAACTTCTGATAGAAACAAATGCGGAAAAGGCACAAAATAAAAAAAGCAAAAGTCGTCAATCAAAAATCAATCAATCAAGTACAACAAGGACTTGACCCAATCAACGCAATCTATCAATCAACTACCAGTACAAAGCAACGAACTCCGCAGATCAAGAAAATAAAGTCAATCAATCAATCAATCAACGCACACGATCGACGAGATCATTGACTCGGAATTATTAGATCATTGAATTTTTCCACTTCATTTCGCTTACCGCATTGGAAGTGAAAAGTCAGATCGTTATCCTCCGCCATTTTGCAGTTGGATGTAAAAATAAAATCCAAGGAAAAAAATACCGTCACATGATGGTCGCGGTCATAAAATGAATGGAATGTGTCTTGCTTCTTTTCTTCTTCAGAAACTGCACGAAAAGACTGCGCACGAAATCAGGATGCAAATTCGGCCACCACAGATCGCGGTCATAAATTGAATGGCAAGGGTCTGCTGCTTGTTCAGAGACTGCACGAAAAGACTGCGCACGAAATCAGGATGCAAATTCGGCCACTGCAGGTCGCGGTCATAAATTGAATGGTAAGTGTCTGCTGCTTGTCAGAGACTGCGCACGAAATCAGGATGCAAATTCGGCCACTACAGCTGCGCGCACCACAATGTATGCCAATTTGATTTGCGCTCCAGAGGAGAAGGAGCGACCCGTGTAAAAGTCAGGCAGGCTAAAGTGCTGGCACTTTAAACGCACAGGAGCCACATTTTATCATTTTGAGTGTGCGCGGCTGTGCGGTGAGAGCGCGAAAAAAAATGCGACGGAATTTACGGAATGAATGGTGAGATGATGACGTCGACTGCCTGTTGAAAAGTAGGCCAACGGAACTGAGACCTACGAAGTATGAGAGACGGCAGTAGGAGCAGCGCACACAGGAGCTCCGCGATGAGTCACAGCATATATAGCGGCTTTTGATTGGTGGCTGAATGAATGACTTAACAGCGGAACCACCGGCTGACGTCACTGTATCGCACCATGGACTTCCGTATGGCGCGTGGGTGATGTTGCGGACCGGGACGTTGCGAGTTGAGATCTCATTACGTAGAATGCATCCTGTTAAACCGGCAATTCTTAATCCTTTCGTAATAACTCGTCTGTCTGTCTGTCTGTCTGTCTGCCTGTCTGTCTGTCTGTCTGTCTGTCTGTCTGTCTGTCTGTTGTCTGCTTGCCTGCCTGCTTGCCTTACTGTTTGTCTGTCTGTTTGCTTGTCTGCTGTTTTATCTCTGCCTGCGTGTCTTCATGTCTGCCTATAAACAGCATTAACGTAATAACTCTTTGCCGCACCATATGGGCCCCCGACATTCCACGGTCCTTTACTCGGAT
>LRSR01013224.1:10000-14688 GCA_001579985.1 Hypsibius dujardini
CCATTACCGGGACAAAACCGGGGCGGGAAGAAGCACGCACGCACCTCCTTCGACAGCAGGCTCTTCCACTTCGTCAGCGACGTCCTCCGGGTCGACCTCACTTTCCGGCTCATCATCCGCGTCCGACCACTCTTCCTCCTCCGAAGCCGCTTCCTCGTCCTCCTTGTCCTCTGTTTCCGAAGAGCTGCGGAAGATGAAACGTGTGAGAAAAAAGTTTCGGGCAGCGACCTGGGAGACTCACTTGGCGGCGTCTTCGCTATCTTCTGCTGAGCGCGCACCCTCGAACAACTCCTTTAATTCGTCCGGCTTCAATCGCACCTAATATAAATTTTCATGAAGAACAAGTTCAGACACGGAAAAAGGGACGGGCGAGCGAGCTTACGGTCTCCGGTACGGCTTTGGCTTTTCCTCGTGGAACCTAAAATATTTTTTGGAGAAACCGCATGATGTTTCATCGCCAATTTTAAATTTGCCGCTTCGGACAATGGGCGACGACTTACCCATGCGATGCTGGAAATGAAATTCATCTTACTGGAGGGAAAGGCAAATTTATAATATTAATTCAAGACAGCACGATACGAAAGCAGAAGATAAAAATAATTTTTTTCGTGAAACATAAAAGAAAGAAATCAGCAGTAATATTGTTACAGATGGCTCACCAAACATTTTCTTATGTGACGCCATGAGGTGCACAACCCCGCCTCGTTTTAGTTTTTATGCCCTCTTTTCAATTACCATTTCTCGCGAATCAACTAACTTGAATAGGCAACCAATCATATTTCATACTTTGATTCTTTATTTAATTTATTTATTTTTTAACATTTTAATTTACTATATATTTTAATCTCAACAACGCTGTACTAATCCATATTGTGCCATACTTTTTCTCGTCATATGGGATGGTCGTTGTTTAGGGTATCACTATACAGGCAACGTCTTGTCAGTCTGGAAGACGTCAACGAGAGAGTCATCGGGAGTGACATCCGCTGCAGCTCGATGCCAACTTAAATTCCACAACGTCCATGTAGACCGAGAATGTCACGGAGTGGCGTCTACGTGGTCTCAGCTACCTGAGGGCTGGACAAGACCACCAACCTGGAGTAGTTAGACAGACAGACAGACAGACAGGTAGGCAGACAGACAGATAGGCAGGCAGGCAGGCAGACAGACAGATAGGCAGGCAGGCAGGCAGGCAGGAAGGCAGGCAGGAAGGCAGGCAGGAAGGCAGGCAGGAAGGCAGGCAGGAAGGCAGGCAGGAAGGCAGGCAGGCATGCAGGTAGACAGACAGACAGACAGACAGACAGACAGACAGACAGACAATTACTTCTTTTTAATTAGGCATCCTGGTCTCACGGGGATTTATTCAAGTGCCGAATTAAGAACCACTTGGACATGTATTTCCTATTAGGACTTATTAAAGATGAATATATACAACTGTTTCACCGCTATAGACAGGTGAAGTTATTTTTGATGAAATTTCAAAGTTGGAAAGGAAGTCAGTGCAGTGGGCACAAATGTCTAGCAAGTGGGACAGGCAGGGCAGGTACGTGGCCTAATCAGTGCTTGGCATTCCGGCGTGATCCTCGCGCAGTTTTTCGGAGTGTTCTCCGGCGTTTGCGTCCTCGCCGGCTGGCAGAACAGCGTAAACAACACACCTAAGCAGCAGGAAACAAAATGAAGCACCGGAAAACTGAAAATTCATAAAATTAACACTACACAACGCGGTCAAAGGTTTTTAATCAAAATTATTAATTATTAAAAAAAATGATAAATGGGTTTTAATTTTGCTCCGTGTCTCCTCCAGAATTATTAACAGAAATTTCTTACAGGCCACGGACAGAGCCAGGATTGTTGGATACGCGTGTTGCATGGTGATGTGCAGCGGTCGAAACTGCGGCAAAAAAAACGTACTGGCTGGGCGCGCGTACAAGCAGAGCTAGTCGCTTGGTTACCAATCGAACAGGCAGGGCTTGTCCGTTTGGTGATGGGTTTTGATGGGTTTGACGGGTTTGACGGGTTTTGATGGGTTTTGATGAGTTTTGATGGGTTTTGATGGGTTTGATGGGTTTTGATGGGTTTTGATGGGTTTGATAGGTTTTGATTGGTTTTGATAGGTTTTGCTCAAATGGCTGGTGCTATGGTGATTAAGAAACTGAGTGCGCGCGCGTAGCATCGACGCAAAAAGTAACAGCGAAATAAACCAGGAATTGAGAAAATTACAAGTCGATAATAATAAAAAATTAGTTTGTGTCTGATTCGCCCAAAAAAGTAAAGGTAATTTCTCGGGTACGTGAAGCAGATGGCAGATAACAGATCTCTGAGGCTCGATTACTCTATGAGAAGTGGCGTGCGATAAGCCCGCCAGCCGAATCGAATTTTTCGTCGGTCTCGGCGGTTATTTGTAATATGAGGAGAAGTATCTATTTCGGCTCACCCTCGACTTCGTTCATAAATCGGCTCACTCATGGATTACTCTTTTACGGCTGGTGCTTGATTGCTTGATTTTCAGAAGTTTACTAGGATATCGTGCAATAAATCAAAGAGAAACCCATGAGTGAGCCGATTCATCGACTGTTTGGATGTTGAGCCGAAATAGAGATTTCAACTCGTTCGTTGATTGTACTCAGTTTGCTGATCGTCCCTTTGCTTGTTTATTTACGGTCCGAACTCGCTTTTAGAAAACGATCAGATTTGAGCTTGACTGGATGCAAAAAAGAAGTACTTCAAATTTAGATTACTTCTGCACCGAAACAGGGCGGAGCTTATCAAATACGATCGATCCTGTAAATACTGCAATAAATGCTGTATTAAATGCTGTAATAAATACAGTCATTTATCTTGCATTTTAAATCTATTGCCATTGGCAATTCTTTGGTTTATTCCACCTGCAATATTTTTGTATGTATTAATAAATCTTTAATCGGATGTTTATTCATATCTGATTAAGTTTCGTAATTCTGCCATCTTAACTTACTTCTCGAAATGAAACCTTAAAACAGTCTCTTCACTTAACCAACCTGAGACTTTTCATCTACGTCAAGCACGGTTAAATGCCAGTCCAGCTAAACAAAAAGACCCTGTTTCCCTTCCAAAAAAGGCAAGAACCCCAAGAGCGAATCAAATTTGCAGTTCTTCGCATTCTTCTTCTAAACAAATCTTCCCAAAGTGCGGCAGCTTGACAGACCATGCATCGGCTAATGGGGAAATGATGTAGGGAACCCCGCAAAGGGGGACTTAAAAGACCGTAACGGTACCCACTCCCGAGACGCTCCTCACCACCTGAGGATTCCCTCGGTACCGCACTGATCCCACGCCGACAACTGTCGCCGACAAATAATTCCGCACATTGACGTAAATCTGCCCAGCACCAGAAGCCGTCGCTTTCGCCATCACCGTCATCAAATTCTCCCCGTGCAACGTTCCCGCACCATCCGCCAATAAAGTCGCTTCCGTCGCCTGACCGGACACGTGAGCATTACCCGCACCTAGAGGAATGGCGCAGGTTTGAAACGGGTTATGCGAAAGGTGCTGTCGAATTCGGACCAAAGTAAAATTAATAACGCTTTCCGATCTTGGCCCCCTAACGAGTTTTCCATGGTCCGAAAAAACATTTTCGAGGCCTTTTTTGGACTTTATTTGGGTCCTTATTTGTTCCAGATTTGGTGCTCTTAAACGGTCGAAATTTCGGCCGCTTCCTCAAATTTTTCTATCACAGAAGAGATCAAATTTATATGCCGGGAAAAATTTGTACTTTATTCGTAATTCAAAACAAATACTTTACAGCCATTGGATCAATGCACTGAACATTATAATGCCCGGAGGAAAAATTTTCTTATGGAAAAAAGTCCAGAGGACAAATTATGGTTATAAATGACTTAATTTGTTCTCATCACCGTTTAAAAAATTTGCTATTTTGTCCCACGTCCCAGGAAGGAGGCTAAATTGATTACCTCAGGTACTAGGGGCCAAAACGTGTTAAAATCATGATAGAGACAGGGGCTTCAAATCGAGCATGTTTTGAAAAATTCAAAGTGAAATTAGCCACGCGGGAATCTGAGTACTGAATACCATTAAGTGGTTTACCATCTGTAAAGGGATGGCGCAATTCTAGAATTAGTCCTTTTTTAGGAAACTAAAAATAAGTTATTACTAATTAGCATCTTTCGTTTAGTCGTTTCAGTAAAAAGTGGGTACTAATTATTTGTTTTATTACTTTTAGCAGCAACGTCTTTTAAAATTTGATCTTATTTTTTTCAGCTTACATCTTCAGGAAACAAAATTTTAGGTTTCAGATTTGTTCAACAGGCCAGAAACTTGGACATTTTACACGCACCAAGACGAATGTCAAAGCTACGTAGAATTTGTCAATTCATGATTTTTTGGTCAGGTAAAGTCCGTTCCTAGTTAATTTCCCTTTAGCTCTTGCTGCACCCAACCGACTTCGCACTCACCGTATAAACGAACCGTCAACATGTTCGCCGTGACAGAAATTGTCGCATCCCCCGATCCCGTAGTGGTCAACCGAAAGTTCTCCGCGTTGATCGGTGAGACCGCCATGAAATGCCCCGTCCCGGACATTTCCAAGCTGGACAAGGTTCTTGATGTGACGGTGACTCGAATGGTTCCCACGTTGTAGCGCCAATGCCTCGGTCCCGGGATCAGGAGACTGATTTGCAGAGACGGAGGAT
>LRSR01013229.1:0-21661 GCA_001579985.1 Hypsibius dujardini
GCATTTCAAAAATGCGTAAAAATGTGCTCTTGCTCTCTCCGTTGAGAAAAGTTCCCCGTTTCCAAAACTTGTATTTTTAAAAAATAAAAAACTCTTCAGAGGTGGTATATAGAGGGCGCTATACGTGTTACCATCTGCCGTTTAGACTGATTGATGTATTTGGAGGAAAGCAAAAACGTTTGAAATTATGCATGCAAAGAATCCCTGTGACATTGTCGATTGATTAATTGATTTTGCAATAAGTATGAAAAACTTCGTAGGATTAAATTTCGATGCGAGTGCTCAATTTTTAAATCATTTTCGTGTCAGCACAACTTATTTCACTTTAACGAAGTTTTCAGCTTATTGTACTACACAAGTTTATAGTACGAATATGGATGATTTCGAACTAGTTTATGATAATGGGCTGCCTTGTGATGTTTCCGTGACTGATGAGGAGCTGATGGTGCTTGACGATCGGCTGATGGATGTGGACGAACCAGACAATTCGGCGCCCGAATCATCTTCCCACGAAGTGTTTGAGCCAAATTCCGACCATGGAAACCTCAAGCGGGGATCTGGATGGAAGAATGCACCAAGTCTGGAGTACAAGATGCAGGCGGTTGCGTATTGGAAGTCCGGGAAAAAAAAGCGATTATCTCTTCCAAACGTTCAGAACAGATTCGTACTAGTGACATCGAAGTCATTGCTTTTTAAATGGGCTCAGCAAATTGATCCGAAGTCACGACTGGGAAAGATGCGAAGAATTTTTGAGATTACCAAGGCAGCGTTTGATAAGATAAGTTCTACTTGTGCTTGATTGGTTGATTTGTTTCAACGTGTTGCCACATTTTTATCGTGCGCTCAAACGATTGATTGATTGATTGATAATGCATATGCAGGCAGAAGGCGAACTTACCATCATCCACGACTGCGACCTCACCAAATGGGCTAGAGATGCGGCGGGGGAGGTTGAGCTGAGTTCTTTCCGAGTCTCCAAACACTGGATCCAGCGCTTCAAAAAGCTGAACAATATTGGCGACAGAAAAATCACTGAATACGTCACGCGGAGGATGGTAGAGAATGAGGCGGACCGTTACATCGCTGCGGCTGATTTTGTGCAGTATGTCAAGGAACTCATCACGTCGTACGGACCTGACTGCGTGCTGAATGCCGATCAGAGCGGCTTTCAATACGAAATCCATTCGGGGAGAACGTTGCGGACGCGCGGTATAATTTGTCTGTCTGTCGGTTGATTAGTGGGTCGGTTTGTCGGTCTGTCTGTCGGTCGGTCTGTTTGTCTGCGTATCTACCTGCCTACATGTCTATGTTTCGGAATGCCTCTGCTTTTACATGTATTGTCAATCATTGTTTAGTCCGACTTTCCGACCTTTTAGGTACGAAGAAAGTGAAAGCTTGTGTCCAGTCGATTTCCAAGATGACGCATTCATACACAATCATGCCCATTATTGATGCCAACGGCAAGTTGTTTTCGCCTCTTTTCATTGTGATGAAGGAGGTGACGGGTGACACCTTCGGTCCTCAAGTCCAGCGGGATCTTTTTACGGCGCCTAATATCCTGGTCACTGCGTCCAGTTCCGGCAAGATGAAGAAGGAGCACCTCAAGGTGTGGTTGGAGGAAGTTTTTTTCCCGCATGTTGGTGATCGGACTGTTCTTGTAATTGATTCGTGGTCCACTTACAAGAATACGGCGCTGTTGGACGCTGCCACACCTGAGGGTCGCCACGTCCAAATCGTTACCGTTCCACCTAAAACCACGCCCTTGTGCCAGCCGTTGGATGTCTTCGGTTTCCGAATGTGGAAAACCTTTGTCCGAAAGATCTGGGACTGGGTTGTTCGTGACGACATCCAGTGCGAACTGCACCTGCGGAACGCGGCGCTAAAACTGCAGTCATTGGTGCACAATCAGTTCAGTAGTCCGCGTTTCCGGGAAATGTGGAAAGTTGGGTGGACACACCCAGGGTATTTTGAGAACGATGAGCATGTAGAGTTTAAGACACCGTCTCAATTTTGTTTCGAAAGTGATGCTGCAAAGGAGAACCACCGGTGTTCGGTGGCTCCATGCGAGAAGACTCACTTTTTGACGTGCGCTTGGTGTAAGGCTACCTTGTGTTTCGAGCACTTTTTCCAGTGCAATCATTTCTGCGAAGTTATAAATTAGAGGTTCCGGTTTCTGTGTGTTTATGTTCTATCTTGATTAACAATTGAATCTGGTCAACATATCATTTTATCATGATGTGACGCTGCTATCTGTTACCTATGCTAGAATACGGTCAAACAGCATAATTCAGCAATCAATCAACATAAATTGTGGTAACATAAGTAGCGCCCTCTATGTGCCACCTCTGAAGAGTTTTTTATTATTTTAAAATACAAGTTTTGGAAACGGGGAACTTTTCTCAACGGAGAGAGCAAGAGCACATTTTTACGCATTTTTGAAATGCAGTAGAAGTAAGAGATTTTGGGTCACAGAGTGGGGGGAGCCCCTTGTAAAATGTTTTTAATGAATCGTGGACCGTGATGCAGTAAAGTTTGGGACAACCAAGTTTGCAATTGTGGTTAGTAACAAAACGTTCCTAACTTCTCTCTCGCCTCAATTCCGGTAAGAAGAAACCCGGTTTATCATGCCGTTAATCTTGCGAATCAAACCAGCATTTTAACGGATGGTCGGTGAACATGTGGGACCATTAATTCTATCAGTATAGAGACAAAAACTAGACCTCTGAATAGCTGGAATACTCCAGGGCAACTTGAAAATTCTTCCGACTACTCCGCACACCATTTTGATTATTCACACAGTGAAGGTTCTTCACGAGGGTGCCGGTGGAGCCGCCTGTCGTTCCTCTCCCCTTAGTGTGACGATGGTTCTTCATTGATCCGTAGGTGGTACATTGGCTACACGTTCCGTTGGTGCTGTAGGGCGGAGGCCGCATGGGAACAGACATGGCGCGATTTGTGGCGACGGGCGAGCACTGCAAGGTGTCGCGAGTGTAGTAGGCTCCCGCGTAGACCACAGTTCGATGTCGTCGGTGGTGGTGGTAGTGCGGGCCGTGGTAGGCCGGCGTTCGACGGAGAGCAACGGCTTGACGGTGCGCTTCCGAACGTTTCCAACAGTGTCGATTGAAGAGGTACCGAAAGTCGCTCTGCAAAACATGGACAGATGGATCAGAGTTCTTACTTGCAGTATCGTCATCTTTCAGGTGGGCAGAGAGACGGACGGATGAACGAACGAGACGACGGATGGACAAACAAACAGAGCGACAAACGGTGGGGGAAAGGAACGAATACGCGGGGGGACGGAGAAGTCCGCAACAAGGCAGATCAATTGATAAGCGGTCGGTCAGATAAAACAGCTAACGGAAAGACGGGCAGAAGGGCGAACAGACACAGCCATAGATATGCAAGAGTCAATTCAATCCAGTTCACCCCACCTTGAAGTTCTTATTGACCAAAACGTAGATAATCTGCAAATTAAACACATTTACTCAAGGCACGAAATATGTCATTCTGGCGGAGCATTCCGTACAATATTAACGATGACGGAGAGCATAGCGATGTAGTGGCAAGTCACAAAAAGTGTGTGATAGTATTTTGGCGGAAGATCGGTGAGGACGGTGGAAAAGTCGTGGAGCAAAAAGAAAGTCTGCAGCGGTAACCAGAGAACCCCAAACGACAGCACCATCATTGCCAGCATTTTAATCACTTTCCGCTTAGACTGGATGGTCAGCTTATCGCGCACATCTGAGGCCTCCCCCGGCGTGGTACGTTCCCACAATTTCCGCCCGACATACGAGTATGCACCTAAAACGCACAAAATAAATTACCAAACCAATTTAAGGATCTTTTAAGGCCTGATTTGATGGAAGTAAGGTCATTCATTCAATCAACAGGCGATAAATACATTTTGATTTTTAAAATTTACTGCGACTAGCTTATATCGCTGAATGTTCCTTTGTTCGTCTTGTCTGTCTGTCTGTCTGTCTGTGTATGTTTGGTTGTTATTATGTCTGTCATTATGTTTGGTTTTCGTAATGTTTGTCTTTATGTCTTGCTGTCTTTTTGCGTGTATCATTTCTACCTACCGGCCTGCCTGCTGCTTACTTACATGCAATACAGAGAAGTGGAATGACGTAGTCAATAGAGAATACACAGACAGTATAAAAGCGGCTGTAGGTCGACGTCCAGTCCTGTCCGTCATCTGGCCATCCTGCCAGCTGGCCAGTGGGCCAGGTCTCCAGACATAGGGCCGCCGTAGTCGAGTCATTCTGGTCGAAGCGATCCTCTTGCACTTGACTAACATAGAACTGGACGCTGGCTTGAAGGAGTGACCAGAGCCAGATGAAGCCGAGGATGAAGAGGAGTTGGCTGGGACTCTTAGTGACTCGGAGACGCCGGCGAAACGGTCGACAGATGCTGCGAAGTCGGTCAATTGAGATAAAGGTTTGAGTGTAGATACTCGCTGACACCTTTTGAAGAAAAATATAAAACGCTATTTCAGAAACCACAGTTTAATTGCGAAACTATTTGTTGAACGGACACCTTACCGAAGTGTGCTGCATGAAAGAAACCAGCGGGCAGAGGAAGTGCGGAAAGATCCATTTGGAAAGTAATACTGGAAGAAAAGAATAATGTTTTTAATGGCTAAATTTAGAGAATGTGTTTTAATTTACTAAACTATTGTGTGGATTAAGTATTTGTTGAAATATTTGATGATTTATCAACAGATACAGCTCAGAAAGATAATGATGGATGCAATAAAGAGTCCTATAACCCGATTGGTCTAAACGGTCAACAGTCGATAATAATATGGTACGCTATAGTAGGCGTTCATCTTCTACTGCAGTTTCGCGCCTGTGGGATGCAAAGTACTAAAGACAGTCTTCGGAATCGAGAAGCAGTTGGCCATTGTGACCAATGGAATTCCTCGCCTATCGTGTCTGTTGGTTGGCTGTCCACTCGCGACATTTTCGATTCCCTCCTTGTAGTACGTCAATTTCCATGACAACTTCAAAATCGAAGAGGAGAGAGAGAATCAACAAAATGAACGCGACTTTTGCCTGTGTCACCTTCACAATACACTATAAAATGACACTCGTGGCTTTCCTTATGCCTTCTTTCTGGGATTCTACAATTCGAGATGCGTTAAATTTCAAATATAGTTTGAGAATTATAGTCCCTTGACTTTGAGCCTTTCATGTTTTTCGTCCACCCAAAGACTCAGCTTATCCCAACGAAATATTTTTGTTAAGCACTATGAAATTATGCGATAAGGTTTTTGTAGAATAATTTGGCTTTTGTATCCATTTCTATACTTTTCATTATATTCCTATAATGATTTCTTCTAAATGTGTATTTTAAACTAATTAAGTTTGACTCACCTCCTTCGAGAATATACATCGATAGGGATTTATTTTTTCCAGCGTTTCTCTCACGGTTGAACTAACATTTCTTCATTCATTTATTTTATAAGAATGACAATAATAATAATTTGATCTTTTCAGAAGAATTGGTGCCCTAGCCGCACATATTAAATATACGCTTGCTAATAATATATTCCATCTTCTGACCATTCATAAATTCGCTCTTCAAACCATAAAAATAGTAAACTTAATAGGGGCTGGTTAGCAATTGAAATATATCGATGAAACTGCTTATATTGCGTGTCCCCAGAGAGATACATCATTCTCTAGGGGGGCTGGGAAGGCCCACCAAGTGTCAGAGATATCTTTCAATGATGATCCGGATTGTAAGCCAGCCTAATAATGATTTCACTAGGATAATTTTACTTATAAAAACGTCTGCGATGTATGAATGTAACGGAAGAGAGCATGTTTGCCTGGCAATTTTCACGTTGTAGAGTTGACGCACGGATTGAAGGGAAGGAAGGTCAAGTATTCCTTGATAAGTACTGCGTATGTGCACACATACAGAGCTCACTTCCGACCGGAAACTGAGGGAACCGAAAACCCACTGCTCCGCGCATCCGGTCGTTAATCACAGCCGCGCGATAACATTTTATCAACAAAACATGTTCGTAAATGCATACTGCTTGGTACGTGTGGGCGTTAACAATGGAACTTTTATTAAGTCTATGATAGTGTTCGCGATGTAACAGCCGACCTTAAGGCGTAAAGGTTTGAACAAATTTCAAAGAAATTTTGATAAGGAGACCAGGGAAATAGGTGTGTTAAAGGGCGTCATAGACACTATATTTAGCCAGAAGGCGGGTTAAAGAATTCACGATGTTTGAATTCCCAGACGCAGAGAAGGAAGTGACAGGTCCATATTTTCAAATTATCAATGAAAAAAACCGGAAAGGTAAGCGATGCTGATTTATTGATTGTCATTGGGGACCTAGTCTACTGACCTTGGGTCGATGTGAAAGGCAGGCAGAACAATGCCATTGTCAAGTCCTGCAACGGAAAATTATTTAGCTGTCTGATTTTGTAATTTAGTGATTTTCTTTGAAATCAGATGAATTATGCGAGTGGTCCATACCGCAATGGCTAAGTTGATTAGGAAGGGAGACAGTTCGGTCCGAGATTTACGGCCATAACTGAAAATCAGGATGACTAATCCATTTCCCAAAACCTAAAACAAGGAAAGTAAGCCGATATTAGGTCGCTTGATGCCTGCAAAAATAATTCTTTCTTTGTCTGTCTGTCTGTCTGTCTGCCTATCTGTCTGTCTATCTGCCTGTCTGTTTGTGTCTGTCTGTTTGCCGGTCTATCGATCTATGTTTTTGCTAAATGAGCAACTAATTGACTATCTGCCTAACTGCCTGCCAGCATACTGTTTCTCCTAACAAAAGGCAACTGACCGACACGATAATATTAATTCCATAAAGAATAAAAAGTGCAATCTGGACGGTTTCCGGCAGACTGTATTGATCGATCTGATAATTAAAAGCCAATTCATCGGACGCCGCCTCGTAATTCAGCTTGGACAACAATAGATCCCGCGATGCTAAAGATGACTGAGACGGTAGCGACCGCGTCAAATTAAAACCACTAAAACCAAGTAACAACTCTTCAGAGAGTCGTTGTTTATTGTAATGGCTGTTGTCATTGTTAACCGATCCCGCTAAAGAAAAGAGCAATTCCGATGTGTTGGCCATTGCCTTCAAAGAGTCGCACGGGTCAGTCAGGAAACATAATCATTAATTCAGCAACAACAAAAAACTTGTGTGCAAATGTGGGAATGGATTTGCGTTGACGCGCCAAGCGTAATGTGAATGAATCAATTGAGAGGACGCCGGCACGCATCGTCAAGGAAAATGGGATGACGGGGGACTTGATTGAAAAACGATCCCTCCTCCCCTCCCCCTCCCTCTCAGTGGCTTCTCTCAATGTAACCAGTTCCCAACAGATCCCACGGGAACCGGCAGCAAAGCTGTGTACTATAACTATAGGGAATTCGGTCCAAATAGCCCTCCTCCCTCTCTTTATTGGCCTTAACTTTGCAAGTGTTTTTTTGGGAGTATGACGGGAGAAAGGAAAAAGGGGACAAGTCTCTTATTTTGAGGTTGTTTGAAAGGATCTCGCCGTTTGGTTAAGGTCATTATCGTTTTCTTATTAACTCACTGGCCTAATAGAGACACTCACGGAGGCTGTGTCCCCCAAACTTGTACTTGATGTGTTGCTTTGGTGATTCAAGAATAGTCCGCCACCAGTGTTTAAGTTGCCCTCTGAACTCTTCTTCAAAGCCGGTAACATTCACTCGCGGAAAAATGGTTTGATTTCTCTCCCCCATTCCGTTGATTTCCGCAGATAATACGCGCTAACCATATTATCCTGCTAGCTGCTGCGGCTCTTTCACCATTTTTCTTGAGGAACCTCTTTCTCGGTACAGGAAATTCGTTGCAAAAATTTGTTCGAAATAAAAAGGAACAAAACTGATCAGTAAACGAAAGAGAGGGGGGGGTAATACCTCTAACTATTGGTAGCTCGATGTGTTAACTTTGAGTTGGATTACTCTCTACGATACGGTTCTCTATCTCACGCCCGAAGACGTCACAGCGTCACAAGTCATGAGGGGCCCAGAGTAAATCTTACGGGAAACCCTGTCAGGAATGTTCAATTGCGATAAAGCCTCAAATCCTCCATCAAGATCTCCCCCTCCTTGTGTATGTATAGGCGACATATGGCCTCTTGATCGGTCGCGCTCGCGAGGGAAGTGCTAATCCCAGGGTGAAGTTGAAAAACCGTCTCAAAAGTCACTCCATCGTACTCCTGCTTTCTCGTGGTGTCTTAACGCATAAATATACCTCGAGATCTTAACTACACAACAACAACTTGAAGAAAGCCTTAAAACAGCCCATTTTACCCGGCGGTGATTAGAAAAAGTTCAATCAAGGATAGTGCCACTTTCTGCCACAGAGTATATGTTACAATACAACAAAATGTTTATTTAACAATATATTAGTAGTACTAGAATACAATCCGGCTTAGAAAAATAATAGGCTGCAGAGCTTAAATTTAAAGGGACCCTTCTCGGTCATTACGATATGCCTAGTACTATTACTACGCCTAATAATGTCTCAGTGCAGTGAGATCCATAGGGCGAAACACCTACGTCCTAAGATTCTATGATCTGCTTTGCCCTGGGGACTCAGTTGTAAAAGAGAATATAGCATAAACTGTATAATCACAGAGATAAGAATGGGTCTTAACATTCCATCTATATAGAGAACGTTTCGCCAGTTGCTTCGGTTTTTTTTTTCGATCGCGGTCAGTGACGCTCAATCCTTCGTAGAGGTCTTTCATCGGGACCTACAATGGCATATGGGATGAGAAGGGAAATGGGTGCGACATATATGCGCCTTAGCGGAAGAGACGTGCGCGGGTATTGTAGAGCAAGGGACCGCCCGGCGGCGGCCCAGTTACCACATGCAGTTGGTAAATGTTCCGGCCACGCCAAAAGTGTCCAATTGAATTAGGCGCGAATTACTTTCCCGGCGCACTAACAACACTTCCACACATATACAGTACAAGTCAGTTGGACCGGAAGTTCCTTGACTTAAACAGACAGTCCCATCTTGGAACGTCTTAGGTCTTGCTGTACAGACGGCATTGTCTTTCCAAAAGCATTCGTTGTATTCACTATTTATATACGAATGCTCAAACGGTGCCCTCAATCTAAGGTCAGTCTCATTTTAAATATAAATTTGTTTACTTTGATTTTGTTGGAATAATGTCAACTTCAGGATCCTCGTTGAATTGACTAAAATTTCTTCACCTGAATTGAAAAAAAATGGTTGTTGCCCAAAGCGCACTTTTTAATGCTAGCGATCTAAAAAGGCAGTAAACGTTAAGAAATTCCATCCAGACTTGACGTTGAAATGTCTATTAAAATTAAGATAGAACACGTGCACCAATATGTACGTTGTTATTAGTACAATGACGCTTACTTCCCTAGATAAAAAAATGTTAATCGACACCGGCAACATGACAGACTCGTAATGATTAAAATATTCTATTGGTGCTTTTAATTTTGAATATTCTTCTCCGATGTAATCTAAAAATGTATAGTATTAATTAATGGGACATCAGTTGCAGCAGCGAAGCCAATATGTTTTGATGACTTTGAATGGTTGTTTTGTTATGCCTTGACAAGTTGACACTTCACACCCACAGGGGATGTTGCGTGGCTATACTAAAGACCCCCCCCCCCACAATACCATATACTGGGAATCGATCGTGGCTAATAGAACGAATTTACGCCAATTGCGATTGCAAAGACTTTTTTCATCCAAATTATTCGACCGCCAAGAAAAGATAAAAGAATCCTTGTCCGTGGGCGTAGCCTTTCATTCCGGTATACTCTATATCCCGCGAAGCGTTTCGCGCCTTTTTCTTTAGAGGATACAGTTAGCAAGAACATACTTTTTTCTTCCTTATAAGCGAACACTTGTCAAAATGAACTTACATCCGAGTTGGTTGTTTTGTTGTTGTGCGTCAAGTTGAAAGGGCAACCCGCCAACCGCGAGAGTACGGTATGGAGAAAAGTAATCCATATGGGATACTCGCTATTCTAAGAAGTCTCTTTTTTCGTACCCCTTCACGGGGATTTACTACACTAGTATTGGGGATTCCACATGCCGGCTACAGCGACATATGTTCCGTCGGTCTTTTTCTTCCCGTTTCTTTCATGAGCTGACCCATTACACTGTACGCTTCGCCCTACCCGAAACACAGGGACCTAGAATTGGGTGTTTTCTTGGTAGTATCGCTCATCATTCCAACGCTTACCCTACGTCAATTGCTGTTTACGTTATGATATGTAAATATATAATATAATATGAATATATACAAATACTTTACCGAAAATTAATTGGCATCGCAATAAATATTTTCATTGCCATGGAAGGAGGGGCACGTATGAATGTCGAACCGGAGTGGAAGTACTCTGTACGAGGAGTCTGGTTTAATACTGGCCACCCTATTTTAGTGAGGGCAACAAGTAGCGCGCCAATCACCAATGTTTCTAAAGTGCCACGGAGATTAGGGGATCGAATCTCGGATATCACGTTTTTACTTTTCGACGTATCTTTATTTTCGACCATTTTGGCAGCACAAAGAAAGCTTAACCCCGGAGAATCCAATTTCTTCCCACAAACAACTGGTTTTTTAGCCGGCAAAGTGTTCCTGGGCCTGGCTTGCGGTTGCTTTAGTTTCCGCAATTTCTTTTTCACTCGCGCTGCATCCACCTCAACCAGAGGTGCTTTTCCAAAAAAATGAACTTTCTAAAAAGTAATTTAAATCCGAAATGACAAAAATAGTAAGAATTGCGAGCCTAATTCTGAATTTGATGGGCAAATCAACAAACATTCTTGTAGATATGTTTACATGATTTTGGCATTTGTGGATTTGCTCGATTGCTTGATTAATGGCGTGGCCATACAGGGGAATGTTCCGTGAGCGCATGCAGCGCCCTCTTGTAGTCTAGCGTGAAATCGTCGGTCGGATTTCTGCCTGATTTCCCATCTCTTCCGACACGTTTTGCTCTGAAAGTGCAAATCCAAACAATTTGAACCCGGCATCAAATTGTTCCGGTGTTGAAGGCCTTCATCTCAACGTTGATAGTCTCATTAAAATCTTAGTAGTGAATTAGATAATTCACTTGCAAAGTGGCCAGGATTAGGCCTGACTCCTCGGACGGACAAGAGAGACTAAATTATAGCGTGTGGTAACATTTAAAGACATCAAATTATGGCTCGTCAAAATCAATCATGTCGAGCCGAAAATTTCAGCCTCATTTGAAGTCTCATTTAAAGTTTCTTTTTTTTCTTAACCAATAAATCATTTCTGGGCGTTAGAAATGCATTTTTGAAGATTCTACGAGAATTTGAGACTATCAAGTAGCTAACACTCCTCCCTCCCTCGGTGTTCGTCCTACTTAATGTTCGCATTTTATTCCCCAAACATGGATTTAGGAGTAATAAATTGTGCCACCCAAAATGAGTGAGCATAATTAGTAATATAGAAAATAGGGTAGCCGGAGTGGAGGTTAGTCCGGCTTATCCCAATTGCCGGCGGTGCCTGTAGATCCGGAAGAGGATAAGGAGGACATTTGCTGCTTCTTTCGCATCACCAGCTCCCGAATGGCCTGCTCCGACTCCTTTAGTTCCTTCTGCAGTACCGCTTTGCTCTCCTGATACGCGCGAATATTCTCATTCAGCTTACTCACTTTCGTCTGGAAGAAATCTTGGATGCCCGTCTTGGAGGAGAGAAAAAATGCCCTAAAAAGAGCACAACAACTCCAACTAGACTGAATATTTATTGGTTGCTTCTACTGCATTAACAACCTAAATTTGAATCAACATTTAAATTGAAAGGAAAATGTATAGCATATCACTCAACAGATTTTATTCAAAACAAGCCATTTTAGCCATACAACATCCAAATGCCTGGCGATTTCAGCTAGCGATAATATTTTTAAATAAAATTTCGACAAAAATCTAGTTTTAAAATGATCATTTCGTTATGCAAAACCAAAAGCCATTTCTGGAATATATATAATTAATTTAAACAACTTATCCTCACAGGTAATTCAATTCTGGCCGTGCAAATTTAAAGCCATTCTTCCACTGTCAAGGCAAATCAACCCAACGGGGTCTGACTCAAGATTTATGTCATGCCACGGGAATAAATTATATGCACAAGTACGAGATGTGAAAAACTGAGATAAATTAAAATCTCAATACAGCAATCAAATAATAACGTCACTAAATACAGAAATAACAGGCAAGTCATCAATCAACCGCTGGCAGAAACAGTAAACTTTACCTGCCGATACAACGGTAAAGATGGGCGTCGATTGGTTGATCCGACACTTCGGCCAGAGTCAATTCGGAAATTTTGACTGCCCGCGCCGTGCCGCCAATCTTGTTGTCCATCAATTCCACCTGCTGAGCGGTTTCCTGCTTTTTGCTTTGCAGCTGCTGAAAAGCCTGACGGGGGTGGGAAAGGACAGAATTTCGTTTCGAATTTGTGAATGAACGATTGTAACGCACGCGGCTGCAATGCTTGACTAACCGAATTCAATCCATTTTCAGCAGATTACAGCGGTAAAAACAAGATATCATAAATTGGCTGCAATTCGGTCAGCCTAGCATTGCGGCCAAACGATTTGATGCTAAAATGAAAACTAGTCCTCCCTCGAATTGCTTACCTTTGTTAGTTCCGGATCGGCGGCCTCCATTTTTATGAAAATTCCCTTTTTGTTAACCAAAGTATTCCGACCGGCAAAGAAGCAAAAAGATGAGCAGTTTGCAGAGGCAGAAAGGGAACAATTTTTTTTTCCGAAAAATATGATGAGCGAATTGAAACCCTAAAGTGGAACAAGAATTTGAGTCCGCACGAAAATTGGAACGGAAGTGATGCGCGACGCATCATGATCAGAGATTTACGCTTGATTGATTGGTTTTCGCGATAGCTAGGGAAATATCAAATCCCAAGGTTATCTTGTTTTAACTTCCGTCTCTAAAATGATTAATTTTTTCTTTTAATTTTGTCGATATGCCGTTTGGCGACATCCATAAAAACAACAGCAGACATAATTCTAAGATATCATACTTTTAAGATGGGATAACAAGTGCCAGGATTTTGTTCATTATTTCTTCACAAGCCCCATCTGAATCGTCATTCTACAACACAAACCAAATTCAGGAAGAAAAACAAATAAATGATTGAATTCTAGTGACGTGGCTTCTTAATACTGGACGCCGGATCCGGTTGGCGTTTCTTCCTCGTGTCCATGCTGTTGCGAATCTGCGGGAAGGTCGGCATCAAATCCGGATCACATGCTACAAAATGACAAACCTTTATCATTGCAGAATTAATCAACGTATTCTAGACATACGCAATGGCTGTTCTTTGAAGTATGAGCTCATCAGAGCGTCGTCTGCTGTCGCTCGCTTTTTCGGATCATAAGTAAATAACCTATAGAGAGAAGTGGTTAGGAGGAAGGCCATCGTCTCAAGTACTAAAGGCATAAATAGGTTCCACATGTACGAGTTGAGGAGGCGTAGGCCGGAATCGGAAAGCCACCGGAAGGTATGTTTGAGATTGTTATAAGGCTGCTCCCGGCCGATGTAGAAATCCCGCACTCGCGGTAACAGATTGTACCCCGGCCAGATAGCTTCCGTGGGGGAGCCCAACAAGTCGATGATCAATGTCAACTGGTCAATCTCAGACTTCCCGGGTAGAAGGGGTTTGTGCAGGAGGAGCTCGCCAAAGACACAGCCAAGCGACCACATGTCCACCGCTATAGCAGAAGAAGACTGTCTATAGTTTAAGATCAGTCGGAATATATGTCTGTATGTCTGTCTGCTCACCAATCCATATCACTACATCGATATCTCTCTATCTATTTGTCTAAATGCCTGACTGTGCCTGTTTGTTGGCCTATGCGACTGTTCCTCGATGATTCAATATGCCTGCCTATCTGATCACGCGTCTACCATCTATATGCTTCTCTCACCTGTAGTTTGATGTTGACTTTCGAGTAATACTTCCGGAGCACGATACCTTCAGCAATAGAACAGTTCAACACTACTGGGGCAATACCCGTCCGAAAGATGTTATGAGAGGGCTACGTACCAAAGGGTTACCACACCAGGAGTCATGGAAGCCCCATTCACGTTTGAAGGGTCGTCCGGATCTGCCGGGGATTCGGCTAACGGGCGCGCCAGCCCAAAATCGGCAATCTTCAAGACGCCTTGGTCCGTCAGGAGCATGTTGGACACCTTTAAGTCTCTGTGTATCACATATCTGTGAAATGAAATAATAGTTACAAATTGTAAATTCACATGTCTGTCTACCTGTCTGTCTGTCTGTCTGTCTGTCTGTCTGTCTGTCTGTCTGTTGATCTGCCTGCCTGCCTGCCGGACGTACTGGGAATGCATATATTGGATGCCATGGAGGCTTTGCAGGACGATACACTTGATTTGTGCTTCGGAAAAGAGAGAAGATTGTTGGCCACCGCCCAGACCGGATGAAACTTCACTGAGGTTATCTAGTAAGGTCCCGATGTCCTGTTCGCAGTATTCCATAACCAGGTAGATGTCACGGAGACTCTTTCGGCCCACCACCACTTCGTGAAGGTTGACAATGTTTTTATGGCGTAGGCGAAAGAGGCAAAGGATCTCCCGTAAACCGCTGATGGGAATACCTGAAACACCAAAAACGTCATCGTCATTCGTCAGTAAATTAAATCAAATCACCAACCAACAAAAATGAGTATTTCAGTTTAACTAAAATATTTTTATTTTACTTAACATGAGGAAAAGTAACGCTGTTAATCCATAGAAGCTGGATTCATGCAAATACTAGTATGAAATTACTTCAAAAACCGCAAAAACCGATTTTAATTTGATGAAATAATGAAACACTTAGTTATATGGAAGAGACGGGCATTTCATTTCCAACGAAAAAGGTGCTAGTGCTAAATATATTTCATAGATATGTACAACAGAATTTATCTAAATACGGAATGTGTTCAGCGGATCAATCAATCAATTACCGGTCTTCTCATTCTCCATTCGCATTTTCTTGAGCGCAACGATTTTGTCGGCTTTGGTGTCACGAGCGCGGTAAACCACGCCGTAAGTTCCCTCTCCGATTCGATTGAGCTTTTCAAACTCAGAAACGCAACGGCAGGAACCCAGCTGCAATGGTCCAACGGATCAGTCGCAACGCAAACATTGCTGATTACTTATATCGCAGAGCGACAAACATCGATTGATTGGCTGATTCCACCAATACAAAACCAAATTATCGTCTGCTCGTTCACTTGATTAGCTGCTTGATTGATGATTTAGTTGATGGGAAATGCAGTTGCAGTTGCTTACCGTATCGCCGGGCGGTATAGCAAACCGGTCCTCTGGATTTTTAGCAAAGGGGGAATATATATGTAGCTCCGTGTCTTTCTGTGCCATTTCGGAATCATCGGAAATGCTGTGCAACGTGATGAATGAAGAACGCTGCCCTTCCATTTCTTCTGTGGACTCTGGGTGTGGTGGACGGATACAGTAAAGTAATGATCATCCGAGTGTGAACACTTTTTTTCGGAAAAGGAACACAATTCTGACACTAACACATTAATTTATTTTAAATCACAAGTTACATTGCATTTAGCAATTTATTTTAAAAAGTAAAAGTTGCACAAAAAATGACTAGTACGTACTGTAATGAATCAGTCGGTCAATCCCAGATTCACATTCACATAACCACCTCCATCTCCACGCAGAGAAGTGGAACTGGAAGTTTAAAATTCAATTCAGTTCATTTCGCCAATCGTCGCGGAGGATGCGTCATCGCTCATTGCACTCAATCAAATGACAACAAAAAATGGCAGGTGTCTCTTAATTTAAAGTCGTCCCATTTCCAAGGTCGCCTCTCTTTCGCTTGCCTCCATCCTCCTGAAGGCCCATTTGGGGCTCAACTTCCTGACCTCCTGCCGCCCACATTCACTGCCACAAGGTCGCCATCATGCCGAAGAAGCAGTCAATCGGGAAGACATTTCACGTGGGCAGTTATCTCGTCACTGTAGAGGACGTGATCGCAGAAGGTTCGTCCAAAATCGTCCCTTTTTGGGCCCAACATTTTGTTTTCAGGTCAGAAATTTGTTTCCGAGGTTTTCAAAGCGTCACTTTTTTCAGGCGGGTTCGCATTGGTCTTTTTAACGCGCGACCAAATGGGAAGGAGATTTGCCCTGAAAAGATCCTTTGTCAATACCGAGGCCGATGTCATCATGTGTCAGCAGGAGATTCGCATTTTGGTGGGGCCGTCCATTGTGGAAGTCGTTTTTGTGTTGGATGATGGGCGATTTGAGAAAGTGGCAATTTTTCTCTGTAGGAAACACTGGGAAAAGACACTGACTCATACATCGTTAAATTCCTCGCTTCCGCCATCAATGTCATCGACGAGGAGGTCAAGGAGGTGCTGATTTTGTTGGAATATTATAAGTGTAAGTTTTGAGCAATTAGGGATTGTGAATCAGTGGTCTAAGAAGAAGTAAAAGGTGCACACTGTTGTTTACTCAGGCGATGGTTGTACATGAGAGCACTAGGTTGATTGCTTGATTGGTAGGGACTCCGTATCGATTTTTCTTAATGCGGTTGCTTGATTCTTGATTGATTAACATCAAAGCGTGTGCCGGGTGCTTGGCTGGTTAATTGATAAACAATCTCCGTTGTTGATCATTTGCAGACAGCGTGCTTCAACTAATGAACGAACGTTTCCAAGCTAAACGCAACCTGACCGAGGAAGAGATTTTGAATATATTCTGCGATGTATGCCACGCCGTGGGCAAGCTGCACTCCCATCGGCCCGCCTGGGCGCATCGTGATTTGAAGTGAGTCAGCCATGAGCCGCCCGTCTTCCAGGGTGACGGGACTTGTCATGGCCTAATTGCGACGTGGGCAACGGGTTTTGGTCCATGCTAATTATTGTTGACGGTGACTTTACCTAGGGTGGAGAATATCCTCATCGACAAGGACGGCCACTGTGTTCTCTGTGATTTCGGGAGTTGCACCACTCGCATCCTCGACCCACTCAAGCAGCCTATTGCGGATATTGAGGAGGATTTGAAAAAGTGCGTATAGATGGGCACGCTAACAGACGGCCAGACAGACAGACAGACAGACAGACAGACAGACAGACAGACAGACAGGCAGGCAGACTGGCAGACAGGCAGACTGGCAGACAGAGTTGCGAACCGACATGCAGACAGGCAGACATGCGGATAGATATGCAGGCAAACTGGCAGGCAGGCAAGCAGACAGACAGGCCGAAAGATAGATGGACAGACTGACTGGCAAAAGACAGAGAGACAGACACAAGGCGAAACGATAGCCAAGCACACAGATGCACAGACAGGCAGGCGGTTATGCAGACAGACAGATAGATCAGATAGACATGCAAAAAGATTGGAACATCGATGACAGACAGTATACACACAATATCTTTATTCATTTTTCCTTCGCCTTTTCGTATTAGATATACAACAATTGCTTACCGGAGTCCGGAAATGGTCAATCTTTACGGCTACAAAAAGCCGGTGACGACTAAAGCAGATATCTGGGTAGGGCTCTATAGGCCAAGATGGAGTGTCGGATTTTTTCATTTTCTTCTGTTTATTTCCGTATCGTTTCGTTTATTTCAGGCCTTAGGGGTGATGCTATACAAGATGGCCTATTTCACTCTCCCTTTCGGCGAGAGTTCGCTGGCCATTCAGAACTGCAATCTACAGTTTCCTTCTGCACCTGCCTACTCAAAGCAGCTGACTGGACTCATTCGTAAGCAAATCAGTTAGTTTTCAGCAGGTGTTCGGATATCAGCTCAGCAGAAGAACAAGGTTGTGCATTCTTTTCTGTTCGTTCGGCAGGCTACTGCCTGAAAGTCAACCCGGACGATCGACCTGAGATTTTTCAAGTGGCCTCCCTCACCTGTTCTCTCATCAATCGTGATTGCCTTGTTCCTAACGCTACCGTAAGTATAAAAACCAACAGTTTCCGAACTCATTTTCAGCCGCCTGGTCAGTCTTATCAGGATTCATCTTTCCTGTGTCCGTCTGTCTCCATCTGACTGTTTGTGTTATTGTCTCTTTGACTGTCTATTTGTTTTCTGCCAGCCTCTTCGTCTGTCTCTCTGTCTCTATCTGACTGTCTGTTTGTCTGACTGTTTCCTAGCCCGTCTATATGTTTATTTGTCTGCCTGTCTATCTGTCTGTCTGTATATCTATATGCTTGACTATCTGTTTATCTGCCTGCCTTCCTCTGTTTGCTTGTCTGATTATCTGCCTAACTAACTATCACCCCGACTTCTTGCCTCTGTCTGAATCATCCTCACTCACTTTAGACATGTTGTCTTTTTTCTCTAGCGGTGTCCGGTGCCGCCAGTAGACATTCTCTTGAATCAACCGGAAAGTAGCCAAGTCGTTCCTGTGCCGTTCCTGGAGACCTCTCCCCCGCGTATCGTCCGGCCACCCACCATCTCAAGTCAGGAGTTTAGCAGCACAACATCCATCGCCCCCCGGGAACGACCAAAAGCCTCCACTCCGGCGGCCAGCAGCATAGTTTTACTACCCGCACTCAGGATTCCTAACGGTAACTCAATGGCTGCGGTGTCTGACCAAAGTCGTGATGGACAGGCAAAGCACAGTGCCGGGTCGTCTTCACGGCCCGGCAATGCGGAGAGCGCTGTCAACAACGGCGTTTCGAATGGTAGTGGTGGATCGCCGTTTCGACCGGTGGCAGGAGCGGTTAATCCGTTCAGGGACGCGGTGAATGCCAGTCCTAGCTGGGTTGCTCCCTTCCCCAGACCAGATGTACCGGTATGTAACTCTGACTCCGACAGGCAGGCTAATCAGACATAATTACGGACATGCAACACAAGGCATCTTAAATTTCCGTGCAGACGAATTTGACTTTCCGTCTAGAATGCAGATATACAAGCGAAGCTTGTACGAAGATAATCCAGACAAACAAAACTGAGAATTCAGACATACAGACTAACTCTTAATTATTTGGCAGATTAGTTGGGCAGGTAATCTAGTAATGTACGTAAGTGACAATGTACTACAGTCCACTGTCTAGATTGGTCTGACATGCAGACAGTGCTGACAGATAAGACAGACAATCGCTCGGATAGGATAGTCAGAATAGTAATAATAATGCAGACATCAAGGATGATATCTACTGATATTCGTATCTCTTTTCTTTCGGTAGCGTCCGACGAGAATGGGTCATCGTCGAAACACCAGTGACACCAGCATGGTGCCCGTCGCACGGCCCCTCTCCCCGACACCCACGCAGAACGTCAGCGAAAAGTCCCGCTCCGCGGACACCAGTCCTGTTCGTTCCCCCTATCCCGGCGGTGAGGTGGAAAAGAAATTCTCCAACTGGAATCCCTTCGAGGACGCCGAAGTCTGGGCTCACGCTCCGGCTCCTCAGACTTCGGCGGCCAGCGTTGCCTTAGGCTTGGCGCAAAGTGTCTCCTCACTCGTGCGGGGCGGATCGATCAGTAGTGCGTCAAGGACTACGCTGGGCAGTCCGACCGGTGAGAATGGCGAGAAGGCAGCCAGGGCAACAAAGTCAACGAGGGGCGTGGCATCGGATGTGAAGAAGGAGAAAAAAAAATTTCGCTATCAGAAGTTTGACAACGACTCGGAGGAGGAGCTCATGCCGTCGGACGGTGGGGAGGAAGGTGGACTGGATATTGCTGGGCATAAACGGCCAAGTAAGTTGTGCTGTCGAGACAGAGAGACATACAGGCGAAAGACAAACAGAAAGACAAACAGACAGTACTGTCACCGTATTTTGTTCTTTTATTTGATTGTTATAATTATCCAGTACTGTCAATCAGACTATTTTATTTTTTCCAGGCGAGAAGTCTGCCAGTTCGACTCCAAAAGTGAAGGACAAGGACACGGACTCGATTGGCTCGGCGTCCGATTTGAAGCACGACGACGACACGACCGACGACGAGAAGGTCGGCGGCGAAGTCACTGTCCACGTCCATCACACCGCCGCGGACCACGCTGACAAAACCGAGGAGGAAGACAACACCGCCTACGACTCAGTGCAATACGGCACACTGGAGGAGACCACCAGCGCCATTCAGAGCCAAGTCTCAGGCTCGCACAAGTCGATCCTACAAGAGACGAGCAGTAAACCGCTGTTGGACAGCGGCTTTGACAAGTCTGACGACGACGAGCTGGAACGGGGACGACCGTTGGCAGCAGCCCAGGCTCAGTCACATGTGCCGCAGCGGCGGTTAACCTTCGAGGCGATGGGGCTGCTGTCGGTGTTTGATCAGATTCCGTTTCGCTATCCGAAAAAGTCTAAGACCTTTGCGACCTTCAAGGGGACCGAGTCGCAGGATAGCCAGAGACTCACTGACGGTAATCATTTGTAGCGGAACTGACAGACAGACAGACAACTTTGTATCTAAGTAAGCAAATAGGGATAACTTTTTGACATTGCGGTTAAATAAGGAACTCGTTCTAAAGAAAATGCTGTTCATCTTCGTTTAACTTGTTTTTTATAATAATTTGCAAATTGCACGGACATCGAATTGCCCGTTTCAGAAGCCGGCTTCGCGGAGACCAATCCCTTCCTCAGCAGCTTCTCCACCAAGTCGAATGCAGTCCTTCCCACACCCGGTCCGCCAACTACAGACTCATCGCACGATTTCGAGAATATTGCCGGTCGCTATCACCATGCGCCTACCGAGTCAATACCCTCGTCCAGCACCAATACCCCCATCAAACTGCCACCCCCGGTACCGCCGAAGCCTACTTTCCTTCGCACGAAGGATTCCAACCACAACTACAATCATCCACCGAAATCGGACGTGTATAACGACGTCTTCAGCTCCTTCGATGGGCCGTCGTTCGCGGACCACGCCCTCAGTGAGACCCTTGTCGATGTCGACGACGCACCAGCCGTTCGCACTAAAAGTGCGGCAAGGCAACCCAGAAGTCCGGTCTTTCAAGAGGCAGTGCCACTATTCACCGCTCCCCTGTATCATCACAGTCAAAGCCAGTCCGGCAGCACCGGACAGACATCCCCGAAACTGTCCAAGTCGCCGACCCGTCGCTCCTCACGCCGCATCGTCCATGAGGGCATCAGTAACATCTCCTTTGAGGATGCTTGACCACTAGCCGATTTTTTTCCAGTCTCGGATTAACTGCGCTTTTTTGGCTAGTGTAATTGTTGTTTGTCTGTTGAGAGCTTTTTCCTTCTTCTTCATCAGCACTCCTTTAATTGCGATTTGTATGTGGGTTTGCTTTTCAATGGTGTTCATTGCCATTCCTGTCTGACTCGGTGTATGTGTCAGGATGTTCTGCCTTTCAGTCCCCGCGATCCTATGCCCCCTCTCCTTACTGTAATACCCACCTCCTTCATTAATTTAACTTTTTATTCCCTGATGAGTCTGCGCACGAGTTTGCTTTTGGAGCATCTCACACCTTTTTTATCGCTTTTTTCGCAAATGATTTTATTAAATTATTCGGTTTCGCACGTCGTGTCGGCTGACTTCACCGACAAATAGACTGGCAGACAGGCAGACGGACAGACCAGCAAACATACCCGTATAGACAGACAGACAAGCAGAAAGAGACCGACATATGATGTACAGTAAAGTCCGAGATGGAC
>LRSR01013239.1:0-11822 GCA_001579985.1 Hypsibius dujardini
TGTCTGTCTGTCTGTCTGTCTGTCTGTCTGTCTGTCGGTCACTTTGTTTGTCCATCTACGTCTTTGTCTTCATACGTCCTTGTCTGCTTTTTTCAGGCATGTAATTTTACCCACTGACCTTTTGTAAACGCTCTGACTTGTAGCTACCATGTGCTGATGTCGCGCGTCTCTACAACAAATGCGTCACCCAGACAAAACAATGGGATCAAGTCATCAAATCGGCTCTTCTGGTAGCATCCTGCGGGGAATTGGACTTATCCACGAGACTCGACTACATGGACATGTTCTCCCAAACGGTCGCTGTATCCGACGCCGAACGGGATAAAGTCTTGCTGTCTGACGGTCTATTCCTCATGTCCATAGTAAAGAAGCAGGACTCGAAGCAGGACACCATCGTCCTTAATCAGCGTCACCAGCTGCAAGTGACCATCAACAGCACTCTGCCCCGCGGACTACCAGTGCAAAAGTGCTTGCTCGTCTTACGGTCAACCGCATCTACTCATCCTGTTTCATCCAGGTCTCCGATCCCTGACTGTGAAAACTTCTTTATGGATGTTCATCAGCTGGACAGTTTATCCGGCTCCATTACTTGCATCCCGATGACGCCCAAAGCTGACACCACTTCAGCTCCCTTTCCGGGTGTCAAGTGTACTGCCCCTTCCGCAGTGCGGTCATTTCGCGCTGAGTCGTTTGACATCGCGGACGACAATACCGATTTGGTGATTCAAAGTGCTGCGATTGGAACTATTGAGCCAGGGCAGCAAACAGTGACGTTTAGTCATCAGGTACGGACGTGGTTTTCAGTTCCGCCTTTATTCGCTCTCTTTCTGTTACGTCATCCTTGTCTGTACAGTTTGAAGAGTCAGACTCGTACAGGATTGCGGAGCTTCACGTGCAGTATTCGGATTCTTTCAAAATGGTGCTCGTCTCAAGGGAGAATTTTATGATAAAAGTTCTACGAGATGCGCCGCTCTGCAGCCTGACTTCAATCTCAAGCTCTGGTACATCAACCTCGTCGTGTGTCTGTCACTTGGTCACATTTGTCTGTCTTTCTGCCTCTTTGCCAATCTATCTGTCTGTCTATCTGTCTGTCTGTCTGTTGTCTGTCTGTCTTTCTGTCTGTCTGTCTGCCTGCCTGTTTGTCTGTCTGTCTGTCTTTCTCTCTTTCTCTGTCTACGTTTGTGTGACTTTCTGTTCTGGTCTCATCACAGAGAAAACATTTTGGATGCATACACCGTATACTTTCCGGTTGTCCTTCTCCGGGGAAGATCAGATGAAATTGGGCGACATTGCCATTGCCTTGCAGTCATCCGATGAAAAATGCGTTAAGGCATGTTACGTTGCTTTTGAGCTATCGCGCATGCAATTGCGTTAATCCATGCTTTATTTCACGCAGATTGGCGATCAGAATGGAGACATTCTTCCGGGAGAGCTCTGCCTGTCGAGAACTACGAAACATTCCACGCAAGTGCAGCTTTCATGTGCAGCCACCGAGCCGGATTATGTCGCCGAGGTACGCGTAAGCCGATTGATTCCGAGCGCTTTCACTAGCCTGTGAGCACTTTTGCGAGTCAACTTGAACTGACCTCGCCGTCTTTCAGGTATTAGTCAGAGTGCCGTGGAAACCCACACGGGAGGTTTTTCGCTTCCACTTCCATTCCCCCTTGAAGGTGGTGACGTCGGCCCACTTTTGCGCACCGTCGTCTGGCCTTGCCACGACTCTCATAACAGTAGCGGTGACGAACCGGTGGAGCAGAGCAGTGAGCTTGGGACAAAGCTCACTGTTTCTCGGGGATCGACCATTGACCAGTGTCTCGGGCCCGACTAAAGTAACAGTGAGTTAACATTATCACGGTGTGTTGGGATATTGTTACCATTGTTACCATTGTAACCATTATTACCATTGTTACCATTGTTACCATTGTTATCATTGGCACTATTGTTACCATTGTTACCATTGGCACTATTGTTACCATTGTTACCATTGGCACTATTGTTACCATTGTTACCATTGTTACTATTGTTACCATTGTTACCATTTCGTTTTTGACCTTCCTTCCAGAAATTGGTCCCTAACAGCACCATCAGGTTGATATGGCTCTCTCAAGCGGAGGAGATGAACGCTTCAGGGCCGTTCATGTTGAAAACGCAGTATTCTCTCGACGGGGCAGAGGTTTTCCCCTACAGTCTGTCCATGCCGTTTTCCGCGGGTGTCTTCGGAGCGGTAAGGTTTTTATCTTATTTTATAAGGTCAGCGTTTTCACTTCAGTGATGTCTGCTCGTTGCAGACAAGGTTGACTATTGCTTTACATGCTTCACCGGAAATGCCTTCTATTTTCTGCGTGGGCGAGGTGGTCAACACCTTTTTCACAGTTACCGTGCTGCGGCTCTCGGATGAATCATTCCCCGTTTTCTACCAAATTAAATACGACCAATGTTTTTGGACAAGCACTGACGAAGCGAGCGGTGTGTGGACTTGTCTGTCTGTCTGTCTGTCTGTCTGTCTGTCTGCCTGCCTGCTTGTCTGCTTGTCTGTCTGTCTGTCTGCCTGCCTGCCTGCCTGTCTGTCTGATTGACTGCCTGCCTGTCTGCCTGTCTGCCTGCCTATCTGCCTGCCTGCCTGTCTGCCTGCCTGTCTGCCTACCTATCTGCCTGTCTGCCTGTCTGTCTGCCTGTCTGCCTGTCTATCTATCTGTCTCTTCTCGTCTGCCTGCCTACGCTTCGAGATTTTTGGTCAAGCTTTTTAGTAGTCGTTACTGTTACGTAAGAATCTTCCTCTTTCTGAGTATGTTGCCTGACTAGCTGAACTGGATGCGTGATTGCTGTTTAGGAAGTCTGTCACTGCGAGAGAACGAGAAAGTGGTGATTCAATGCCATGTTATGCCCTGCAAAGCAGGCAACGCAGTTCTTCCGACACTGCGATTGTTCTACGTCAAAGAAGAAGGTACGGCAACTCGTCAACTTTCGCTTTCTCATGTTACCATGAGACCCTAAATGGTCGAGTTTTGCACGTTCAGGCATCACCCTCACCGTATTTGCAGATATCGTTCCTATCGACGCATTCCACGTGTACAACGAGAGCATTTACTCTTTGGCCACTATTGTCGCCAAACAAGCCCCCAGTGATTTTATCCGTACTGTTTCTCGTGGACCCACCGAGGCTGACAAGGTGGAGACTATTCCTTAGCCGGAAACTATTCCTTAACCGTCATTCCCGGTAGATTCCCGGTAGATGTTTTCTTTTACGGTCTTAATGTATTTTTAATTTTTTTTTCTTTGCCGATGATTACGTGTTCTTTTTTGACACATCATTTTTAATTGTCCGGGCTCACCTGCGGGTCCAATTTATTTTTGCCATTTTCGCTGGATGTATTTTGTGGAAGACTTCTTTCCCGTCTTCCCCAAGGGGAATTCCCGTGCGTTGAAATGAGCGGTCATTTAATTGACTGCCGATCGAAGCATACCAAGCAAACGCTTTGGGTTGAATCGGGATATGGGTTGAATCGGTGGGGCGGCAGAGGGCGCCACAAGTGTAGATTATAAACAACACTCATTCCATTTATACTTGTGGCGCCCTCTGCCACCCCACCGATTAAACTCATAGCGTTTGCCTTGGGTTGAATCGGTGGGGCGACAGAGGGCGCCACAAGTGTAGATCATAAACAACACTCATTCAATTTATACTTGTGGCGCCCTCTGCCACCCCACCGATTCAACCCATAGCGTTTGGCTGGTACTAAACCGCGTCTGTTAAAAAACTCCACAAAGGGAACACCCTCAATGGGCCAGTCGAAAAATAAGAACAACTAAGCCAGAGAAGGGGGAAAAAAACCCAAAAAAACCAGATATTCAAAAGATTGGAAGGCGACACGCAGTTGCATTTACACAGTCAAAGGGGAATATCGGAAAAGCACCGTCTGTCATGCGTGTTGTTCATGAGCGGAACAGCGCCCTCTGGCGCGCGGAACAGCGTCCTCCAGCACTTGGCTCATTTTAGACTGGCCATCACGGCTGCAAGCTGATCCATAGCGGATATCGGTTGATTCGGACGAGACGAGGGACCGTTGTGACCACTGGGACCACTGTGACCACTGTGACCGCTGAAGGAAGCGTTACTCAACGCCAGAGCCGAATGGGCAGCAGACATCCTTCCATGCGGCTTGTAGAGCGACTCCGGCGGTGATTTGGCGTGCATCTTCCTGCCGGGAGCCCGGCTGGCGGACACTGCCACGGTCGCGTGGGCCGGCATGTAAGCCTGATCGGGACTCTGGTAGGAGACGTTGTGGTTTCTGGCTGCGGCGGTGGCGACGGCATTCATCATCGGACTGCGACTCTGTCGGCGGTGACCGGGCGCGGGAATGCCGGATGACACTGCCGCCGGCGCGGGTTGCTTGCGATTGGAGCTGGGAGGTTCGAAACGCAGCTGTTGTTGCAGTTGGTGACTGACAATGGGATCACGCTCCGGTGGCGCACCTACGAAACATAGAAGACTAAACTGGTGAATTAGCCATTCAGACTAGTAAACAAATTACAGTGGCTGGGATCAAAGAAATTGAACGTCGGAAACGTTGCTGATGAATCAATCAATCAAGCCCCGGACCAGAGCACAAAGTGGTGCGGGAATTCGAGTTTCAGTGAAAACTAGTCAGCTCAGTTCAACTTTCTCATCTCCAAACGCACCATTCTGCTTCGGCTTCTTCACTGCACTCGACCGTTCTCTGGCCAGGTGAGGCTTAAAGTGGACATCAGACTCGCGAACAGGACGCGCAACAGCGCCGTAGAAGGACTCCCGCACCGGCGGCTGACTCGGACCGCCGTAGAGCGCCGTCGGAACTGGCTGGACAACTGGACGATGATTCTGCATTTGGAGGCCGCCGGCGTAAAAGGACTCACGAATCATCTGCTGATTGGGTCGCATCGGTGCAGAAGGAATCGGCGCGCCATTCTGGCCTCCGTAAAAGGACTCCCGGACAGGTTGATTCGGCCGCATCTGGTGGAGCGGAGCAAGCCCATACAGTGACTCCCGAACTGGCCGTGTCGGTGTAGCAGGGATCTGTGGGCCGTGGTGAGGAGCGCCGTAAAACGACTCGCGAATCGGCTGAGGAACTCGAGTTGTGATCGCGGGCACCTTCGGAGGAGCCTTCGTCGTCTGTGTCGACGTAGAAGTCGCCGCTGCGATCGGAGCAACCTCAACGGGTTGCGGCACAATCGGAGCAACCTCAACGGGTTGAGTCGGGCGGCCGGCAGCAGGAGGAACGACAGGTCGAGAGGGTAGAGACTTCCGAAGAGGTCGCGACTGTTTCGGTAAGTTGCTCATCACCGGTGCGGACTGCGGCTCAACGGCCGGGGAAGGATCGGCAGCGATTATGATTTCCGGTTCGATGGGCGGCAGTTCGACGTTGAGGGCCGAGGCTGGATTTAAAATTGACAATCAGAGCTGCTTGAGGAAGCGCACATCAGGAGTTCGCTTGATTCCATACATGGAAAAAGCAACTGGATATGGAAGGTTAACTTACCGGAAGCTCTGGTCGTCGTGGGCGAAGGCGCGAGATTGAAGCGGTACTTTGAGACCAACAGGTCCCGGATGGTGGGAATGGTCTGAGTCAGGACGACATCCTCCAGATATCCCGTCTGGACCTTCTCCTCCAGAGCGTCCATTTCCATTTCAATTTGATCCAGAGCCTGGGCAGCGGCATCCGAAAGTTTCTACAACAGCAGAAGTGTTGGAATACGAGAAACAAGTGATCAACTTGTTAACTCAACAAGATTGAATGAGAGGACAAGGATCGCAGTCAATCAATCAAGGGAGTTAAAAAGTCTTCCACGACTGACAATCCACCAAACTGCCAAAACAAAAAGCTCCAAAAGTACACATCATTTTGCCAGGATTAATTCTCGCAACCAATGGACCACAGGCCAACGAATGACTACCATAATCAATCAATCAGATGACTATACATAAAGATTTGTAAGAATTCATCAATCAATCAACTAGTTTTTCCAATGATCAAGTTTACGTGAGTCGACAGTCAAAGAGGATCAAGCAGCTAATCCAAACAAAACAATTTCAGCAAATAATTAGCTGCTTCTGTTTGTTAATTAACAAAGTAAGTTCTTAAAAATAGAAAATTTCACCAAAACAACGCCACAAATGATAGAACCGTGATCAAATCAACACCCACTCAATCAATCAATCAATCACCCACCCACCTACTCAATCAATCAATCACCTACTCAATCAATCAATCAATTACGCACCCGCTCAATCAATCAATCAATCAACGTATAACCAGCCAAGCAATTGATCGCGCACCTTATCCTCTTCCAAGCGATTTTCCGCCTGCCGCACGGCAATGATCTGCGCCATAGACGGCTGATTAGCACGTCGTGCTTCGTTTGCCTCCGCGTCGCTAATTCGTTTGCCCGCCACCACTCTGGAGATTTCCTTGACGTAAGTGCAGACATTGAGGATGGGCTGAAACAGCTGCGTCGCGGTCCGCTCCACGCCGTGCATATCATCCCGCTGCGGATGTTGTGCCATTTGTTCCCGGGGGGTGCTTTTGTGTCCGAAAATGCTTAATTTCCTGTGGAAAATGCTTATTTGGATTCTGAAATTAATTTCCGGGAGAAGCTAAATAAATCGTGAGAATTTTGCGCGTCTCTTCTGTGTCACGACGGTTGGGCACTGTCTGTTTTAACGTGAGATCGTTTGCGAAAAGTAGAAACAGATTGTCTATTATTGATGCACACGTCTTCATGCTAACCGTTCGCAAATGAATGACGACGCCAGTAAGCAATAGAACATTTCCTTGTCAATATGTCGTCTGATTTCTACTTGAAACTGAACATTAATTTGTCCTGCACGGCTCGCCATTGCAGGGTTTATTTCTGTGGTGAGCCCGATGTTTAAACCTGGTTGAGCATTTCTGGTCTTCTTCCCATCCGATCCGAACTGTCAAGTGTTCCGGAAATAATCCGCTGCTGCTTTGACGTGCTTCTATTTCAACATTTATCGCGACTGAAATTCGTTTACAGCGGTGCAGGCACCTTCAGCACCTGTGCCGGTTCAAATATCTTGATTAGAATTACACGTGGCAAAAATCTTGCGCTAAGCGAGTTAGGCCATTACACTCGTTGCATGGCTTTTATACATAACTGTCGAGTTGAAACGCTTAATTCGGTTAGTGCAATGTTTTTGCCACGTATGTAGAATTGCAAAAAAACTGTTTTCTTCTCTGGAAACGTACTGAATATGTAAACGCAGAACGCGTGCACTTGCCGAAGATCAAACAAAAGATTTAAATCACAAAAGAATAAAAACAAACATAACGAGCACTCTCCTCTTGAGTGGAGACAGAAAACAGGCACGAAGGCAAAAAAAGAGTAAAAAAAGAGTCTATAATATGAAATATCACATTCTGGGGTGTAATCAAAGGCATCTTGAAAAAGAAGAAAAGGAAGAATCCGTAACGTGAACCGGACGGGGAAATACTCTCGAGTTGAATACTCGAGTTGAAAACTCGAGTTAGACAGGGACAGCGTACGAGCTGTGGAACGTTTAATCGGCCACGCGGCACTTGTGCTGTGTGTACGATGCACACAGCCGTGCACACGCTCCACTCCACTACGACTGTGTGCACCGTACACACAGCACAAGTGCCGCGTGCACCGTACACACAGCACAAACGCCGCGTGGCCGATTAAACGTTCCACTCCAGTACGACTGTCCCTGTCTAACGCGAAAATAAAGTAGTAGATTTTGGAAGATCTATTGAGCTCGTCGAGCGGTGAGGACGACTGTTTCCTTACTGCCAGACGAGGGTGAGCTCCGACTGCTGCTGTCGTTACTACTTTCGGGAAGCTCCAGCTCCGCAGTCTCTTCGGGGAGTGGAGCGATTACGCGATTTCGAATGTGGTGTGGTTCTTTGGCGCCGGTCAGGGAACAGCAGGTGGGACTCACGTCGCAGCAGCGACACGCATCGGGCGACATCGTGGCGCCCTCTTGCGGATCAAGTGTGTCAGCCTGAAACACAGAAAACATGAGGTGCTAAATATTTTCATTTCCTTTCTAACCGTATATTTTTTTTGGTGCTTTACAACATAGAAACCTTTAAAATAATAACCCTTACTATTTTATTGTTTAAAATTAAAAGGAAGAAAAACAGGTTTAAGAAGATTCAAAAAGGGAAGTGGTAAAATTTGGGCGCAGTGAAAATCCAATTGAATCGGGGTATATAAGGCTTCTATCACATAGAATTTCCGAGGTGATTCCACCTCATATACTAAATTGGAAACGATACAGAGAAGATTAGCATGGCCCCTGCGCAAGGATGACACGCAAAAATCGTGAAGCGTTTCCAAATTTTTTACGGTCTTTTTGAAAAGAGATAATAACGAAGGAAAGGCAAACGGAGGGAAACAGAGAAATCGTCAAATTTTTATGCTTTTAAGCGCACCCTTCTTTCGCAGTCAAAAACTAAACGATTGAGAGGCAGAGAGAAACGGACAGACCCAGACAGCCAGGCTAAGGCATATAGTGAAATTAACACAGACAAACGTAAAAAGAGATCGAAAGATAGACTGACAAATAACCAATCGGCCACCCAACCAGGTAGATATCTAGTTACAGACAGGGACAAAGAAAACGGCAGTCAAACAGAGACAGACTGGCAGACAGACAGACAGACAGACAGAGAAACAGACAGACAGACAGACAGACAGCCCTGCAGACAGACAGGCAGACAGGCAGACAGGAGACAGACAGACAGACAGACAGACAGACAGACAGACAGACAGACAGATGCTCTTAGTACTGTACAACGTTAGCACAAGGAGATCGATTACCTTGTAAACTTCTGGCTGGATTGTCACCTCCGTGATTCCCTCCTCGCGGAGAAAAACCTCAATATGATGGCTAACTTTGCCGAACTCCGTCAACGAAGTGCAGACCATATGACCTGCAGAAACAACAATGTAACCTTTGCCCCACCCCAAAAAAACGCTAAATCAACACCGTTTGCCTTACACGTGACTATAATGTGATACCGCGAAGTCCGCCAAAGATGAAAGTCATGAATATTCAACACTTGTGGAAACTACAAAAAGGATTGAATTGTCTTAGTATGTATATTGTCATACGGGAAAGTGACAGTCAGTCTGTCTGTACCTTTTCCATTAGCCGATCCTGCACGTGGTGGATGTCAATGTGCTTGGGGATGGTCAGCATCAACGCGAGGCCGGAGTCCTTCGCCGCCCGGAACATGGTCAGGCCGAGGATCAGCACCTGCAGCAAGCACACGCCGGGGTCCAGGTAGACGCACCAGCTGTTGCCATTCGAGCCGTAGATGTAATAGACCAGGCCACATGTCAGAATGCAGGCCGGTCCGATAAGCTCCCGCACAATGGCCACCCCGACTGACGGATAGATGACGGGAGGGTTCTGCACTTTGACTGCGCCGTTGCTATCCGCCGAGGACGAAGTGGTGACCGCTTTTGATAAGGGCCTTTCCACGCACAGTTCCACACCGGCGTTCTGCGTGTAGGACACGCGGAAGTGCCGGCAGGAATCGCGGATCGCTAAACAAAGCAGAACTTGATTAAACATTCCGACGAAAGGTGCATCAATCAATCAATCAATCAATTATTCAATCACCACTCTGTAGTTTCACTGAATGGATATTTAAGGAATATTAATATTTGGGAATTGGCAGGGTGCCTCGTGATCGGATTAATTTCGTATGATAATTAACGGAATAATAATTACATGAGCCCTTGGAATATGGTTTGCTTGAAAAAAGAATTACGACACAGACAGACAACGTGAGTCTCGAGAACTGACAACTATCCGGACTTACAATAGCGGATAACGAATGTTACAATTCCCAGGAGGAGTCGCACACCCCCGAGGATTGCCACTGTGATTGCCCTGTAAAATGTTTATTTTATTTTCCAACACTTTTACCATTCTCGGTTTGCACTGGGACCGGTGTGTCTGTGAGACTCCTTCCTTCGCTCCTTATTTGTCTATATGTCTGTCTTGTGTGTGTGTGTGTGTGTGTGTGTGTCTGTCTGTGTGTCTGTTTGTCTGTGTGTCTGTGTGTCTGTCTGTGTGTCTGTGTGTCTGTGTGTCTGTCTGTCTGTGTGTCTGTCTGTCTGCCTGTGTGTCTGCCTGCCTGCCTCCATTCTCCTTGCAGTCTTACTTACTCCTGCATTCCGTCGGAATCGTGTGCCGACAGATGAATTACTTGCTGGACTGCATCGACAGCGGACGAAAAGCTGAGTGATGCTAAAAACGTCGCATTAAAGAGCTGGAAAAAAGACAAACAAACAAAGACAAAGATAAAGATCTTTCCGACTTCACAACGCTTCTAGTTGTCTGCGACTTGATTAATTTATCCTTCATCTAATCGGCGTCAGCGGTAAACAGAACCGCCCTCATTTCCGGCAGCAGCCATGGCGTGTAACCTACATTTCCCAAAAATTCGATCCTTGCCCAGCCGAATGTATTCTTCACAGAACGAGCATTCCGCAACTGCAACAAAACAAAAAGAAACACCATAAATGTCCATTGAATTGATCAGGTCAAACAATCAATCAAGCGATCAATTCAATCAACCACCTATAACACCTCGACAATCAATGAATCTACCAATCAACTCAATCAACCGGCTACCACAACATCTCGCCAATCAATGAATCGATCAATCAAATCAATCAACCGACTACCATATCCCAACAATCAATGAATCGATCAATCAAATCAATCAACCGGCTACCATATCCCAACAATCAATGAATCAATCAATCAAATCAATGAACCGGTTACAATATCCCAACAATCAATGAATCGATCAATCAAATCAATGGACCGGCTACCATATCCCAACAATCAATGAATCGATCAATCAAATCGCATACTTTGAGATCAATAAGCGAGACGACGAGCGATCCCACGACAAACAGCACGTAATTCGAGTCCATCCGCAGAGTCAACGAGCGCGTTCTATGACTCATTACCAAGGAAGACACTGCAAAAATTGCGATATAAAGCAAACGCTGTTAACGCTACGCAAAAAAGTCCACCTGGGCGTTTCTAATGAAAGTAATGAAAAATGCCACAAAAAAAAACCCAAAAACTTACAGAAATAGGCCAGATTTGTGATGAGCAACATGAGCAAGTAAATTAAATGTGATCCTTTGGCAGGGTGTTTTGGCTCCACGAGGACACTGTCGGGAGGAGGAGGCATTTTTGCAGGCCACGGAGGACAGTATTAAAATGAGCAAAAAAGAAGGAGAGATTTGGATCAGCTGATTTAAAAGCTCATGTGCGTGTGTTTATGTGTCTATGTGTCTATGTGTGTCTATGTGTGCTGTATGTCTATGTCTAAGTGTGCTATGTGCGCTGTGTGTCTATGTGCTCTGTGTGCTGTGTGTGTGCTGTGTGTGTGCTGTGTGTGTGCTGTGTGTGCTGTGTGTGTGCTGTGTGTGTGCTGTGTGTGCTGTGTGTGTGCTGTGTGCGCCTGCCAGCTGTCACACAAAGAAAAATAAAGAGCAGAGAGAGAGAGAGCGAGGCCGTTTCAGGTCAGCCTCACACAGGCACGACGGCAGACAGACAGACGCGAGACGAGAGAGTGCCACCGGAGTGCCGCCTCAGGTGACTGTGCAGTCAAATAGTTAATCGAGTCAACTATTCCGATGACGATGATTCTGCGTCGGAATATCGAGATTCGGGATGAAAAAGAGACACGTCGGAATGGGGAAATGTTTTATTATCGAGTAGAGCAAGCGCAGAGGGAGATGTGTGTGAATGAACGAAGTGGAAC
>LRSR01013240.1:0-28256 GCA_001579985.1 Hypsibius dujardini
AATCTTGCCGTTGATTTGTAGCTGCTGAGAAAAGGGGCGATAACTTGTGGCAGCAAGCCGGGTTTGAGCTCGACGCATCAACAGCTGTTCTGAAGTGGTTGTATTCCTTATTTGCCCAGCACATCATTTTCGTTTTAAGCGCGCCTTTTCGGACGTGTATTGCACAGTTTTACCGGCCGGGTTGCCATCATCATCAACCGGCCTGTCATGTCGTTGTGTGTTGCGATTTCAAGTGGGTCTTGTAATGGCTCGTTCAGTCGTATGTGATGTCTTCGTCTAGCAAACAGACCGTTACTCCAACAATGCAATTAACAGTCTCGACTGCATTCGGTTTGGTTTACGGACAAAAATCACTGCTAAATGACCAGCAGCGATTAAGCGTCCTTATTCGTCTCGTATTCCCCCATTAACGCGGGCAACCGAATTATGGCGGACCGTTTCCCCATCACAATGATCACCTTCCGGCAGCGGTCACCTGTAGGCCCGCACAACCCGGGCGACCATGAGCTGAACTCGACAAACGGCCAGGCTGACTACAGCGACCCCGAAGATGGCGACCCCGAAGATGGCGACCCCGAAGATGGCGACCCCGAAGATGCGGATGCAGAGTTCTCGTTTTCACATGGCGAACCGTCCCGTGATCGAGGACACCGAAAGACGGGGCCGTATTTCTGCGATTCCGGTTATTACACGGCTCCACGGGAGGAGGACGGATACTCCGTGCCGGTTAGCAGGACGACATCGAACTCTCTTCACTCGTTGGAAAATCCAAAACCACCATTAAATTATGAGAGGTATAAACAGGACAAATAATCACACGGCCAGGGATCGTAAAACTCAGCAAAACTAAAAAACTAAACCAAAAGTTTTAGCGCCTAAATCTTTTTTTTCTTTTTTTTTTTTCAGTTTCTGAGAAAAAAGATACTAAAGCAAAAGTTTTAGCGACCAAGGATTTAACTGGAAACAAAAAAAAAACTAAAATTGTTCAGCCAAAATTAGGTTTTTTTAACTAGAAATTTTTTTTTTTATCAGTGCATACGGCTCATTCAGGTTTGCGCTTGATAGATTTCCCATCAAGACGTGGAATGATCGCAGCGAAGTCCCCGAAAATATTCCTGTCCGGAAGAGCGGATTAAAGGCAGTCTTCTTCCCGCCACAAAGCAACATTGATGTTGATGTGAAACCATTTTTAAACACATCACTGCACGTCCTGAAAAACAGCCGGCGTCGGGAAAGTAAGGAGTCCTTGAATTGGGCACCGGATTTGTCGACTGTTCGCTTTCACCTTCCCGGGCAAATGGAAGACTCTGATATGACGCCCACCAGTCCGCGGGGACAAATCTTTCTTCCAGCCCGGAGAACGGCGGCACCATCCAAGAACACTGCTGCAAAGCATGAGTGAGTTTGTGGTGCACAGAGAGTAATACAATCAACGACAAGATTGAGTACAAAGGAGGGTCCAGGAAATGGGCAAAAGGGGCGGGGCTGGGGGTGGTTTTCAAACAATCGAACAATCAACCACCTGACCACCCCCTGCTCCGCCCCTTTTGCCAGTACCCCGGACCCTTCAGTGTATCGTATAATCGCGATCTCAAGGGACACTTTTCTGCCCTACCAGTAAATTTTAACCAGCCCGGGTCGTGCTTATTCAGTTCAGTTCACCAAATTAGCACTGTAGGGAGAAATACACGGAAAAGCACGACTGTACAATCAATCAATCGAGCACAGCGATTAAGCTGTACGAAATAAGCCAATCAGAGAACAGCGAATCGGATTGAACGTTCAATCGGGTGCAGGGCCATACCGAGGGAGGCGGGGCTTAGCTGTCCCTTGAGATCGCGAGCATATGGTACGGTCGACCAGAGTTTCGACCAGAGTTTCGACCAGAGTTCGGGATCACCCTTTTTGGCTTTAATTCTGCCACCCAAAAATGTGGCCAACACTACAGGAATGATTCCACTTAATTTATTCATTTCTTCGTCCAAGATTTTAAATGTTAATGAATGAAGTGGTATACGTTGTTTTTATGGCAGGACATACTTGTGGAAGAACGCGAGCACGCTTTACGGAATCCTGTTGACCATGGCCAGTTTATGCTTAATGCTCTCATCAAACCTCACGCACAACCTCAACATCATTTTCTCTCGAGTACGTCGTTAGACTTTCTCCCGAGTACAGTAAGGGACAGAATTCAATCTAATGGAGGGTCCCGGAAATGGGCAAAAGGGGCGGGACAGGGGTAATACTCGAACAAACAACCAATCAACCAGCAGCAACCAGCGAAGCTCCAGAGTAATCGGAGCGTAGTTGATTGGTTGATTGTTTAACTGTCCCTTTTGCTTGATTGGTTGATTGGTCGATTGATTGACTGGTTCATTCATTGAGTGTTTGATTGATTGATTGGTCGATTGATTGAGTGAGTGTTTGATTGATCGAGTGGTTGATTAGTTGATTAGTCGATTGATTGAGTGGTTGATTGGTTGATTGGTCGATTGATTGAGTGGTTGATTGATTGATTGTCCCTTTTGCCCATTTCAGGAACCTCCGTTAGATTAAATTCTGTCGCTTACTGTACGTCCTTAGACTTTGTGTCCCTAATCCGCTGAATTCAGTGTCGTGATTCATTGCCCACACAGTGGTTCGACTGCATCATGATGGGAATCGGCATCATCTTCCTGCAGTTCTTCCTGTACCTCCTCCACCATCCCGGCGGTCGAAGCTCCATCAAGTCCGCACACCTTGACGTCGGAGAGGAATCAACCGATAAAGTTCACTCCCGCGATCTCCCCCATGGAGGACGTAACAAAGTATCCATAAAAAATGGTTTCGTGATACCACAATTTCGGCCAGCTGCGAGCGCGAGTGAGAATGTCTTTTACCGCGGAGAGACCGACAGCGGCAGTTTCTACCTCAAAATGGGAGCTCTCGTTTTCGCGATTGGAGCTATGATCTATAACTGCCTGGAAATGGGCGTGTTCGTCGAGAACCGGCCCTGCTTCGATATTGTCATCGGGATCGAACCGTGCCTCTTTGTGCTCTTCCTCGTACTACAACTCTACTTCATCTTCAAGAGTTCCCAGGTAATTGACACTCTTGCACTTCAGTTCAAAATTTTCAATAAAATTAATAAAGTACAATCAAATTAAATTTAGTAAAATAAAATAAAAATTCAATTGAGTTCAGTTCAGTTCAATTCAATTCAGTTCAACTCAATTCAATTCAATTCGATTCGATTCAGTTCAATTCAATTCAGTTCAGTTCAACTCAATTCAATTCAGTTCAACTCATATCAATTCAATTTGATTCAATTCAATTCAATAAAATAATAAATAAATTCAATAATAACAGAGTAAATAAAATATGACAAAATAAAATTCATTATTTAAAATTCATATAAATTAAATTGAATATTGCCAACCAAATATTGCAATTGAAAAGCTGACATTTTGTCAATGGATTTGATCTTTCGCTGGACAGCTTTATGTCTTGCGGTACCGAGTGGTCTTTTGGTTCGGAACCATCCACTTGGTGGCCACAGACATCTGCATCTGGATCCGGATTCTGGTGAACGAGACGCTCCACGAATTCGTCGAGATCAGGATGAAGAGCCAAAACAAAACGAATGAAGCCATGGTGGATCATTCGGAAGACGGTGCAGTGGCGGAGCAAGAAATGACAGGTGTGGTACGAGCATTACAACGAACCGTAAAACAAAGCACCAGCTCATTTATATACCGAAAAATATATATGAAAAAAAAGAAAAAAGAAAAAATTAAAATGAAAATTGAATTACTTGTTTAAAGAAGTCTGCTATTTGTTTTTTTTTTCCAGTATATGCTCCACTCTGTGTCAATGAGGAGTCCATTATGCAGGCGCTTTTGGAGAAATCTGCCACCTTCCTCTATCCGTGCATAATTGAGTATGTGCCTCGTGTCAACTTGAACTTTTGGGGGATTATTTATTCTGCAATGGTACAGGTACACCCTCATCACGGCCGGCATTCTGTTTACCATGTGGACGACCGTGGGAAAATTGCCCACTCCATCGTCTTCACCGCAGCCACGCATTATCTCACCACGAACGCGGTTCGCCGTGGACTGCGACCACGCCTCGCATGGTCTTTTTGCCGGCATTGTGGTCGGCGTCTTGACCATGGTCGGTATTATCCTGTTCTTCGTTTTAATAGTAAGTTTACAACCCATGTAAACGGTAATTTAACGTGGAGACAGACAGACAGACAGACAGACAGACAGACAGACAGACAGACAGACAGACAGACAGATATGTAGATATTCTTAGATTGAGCAAATGGAAGCATTGGGCAAAATACAAAATTGAGCGGGCTTTCTGTACATGCAGGATCAAGATGCAGACAAAGTGGGGTACGACGACCATGTGGCCGTCTTGATGGGGGAAGTGATGGAGATCATACTGAATTCCCTGGGACTTTTGTCGACGGGGTACTGCATGTTCCAGTTTGTCAACCACTTCAGCTACACGTCTGAAGAAAGGGGCGTGGAGAAACAATTGACAGATGCATTGCTCTATATCTGTATGGTAAGGATTCTTAACGTTCGGCAGTCACTACAAGTAGATCTGAAGTCAAGTATTAAATGAAAAGCATTGAATGTGCCACAGTTGGGAGTATATTCCTTTTGTGTGGTGACCTTGATCGGGACGTTCAGAGCGAACAGCGTTGTGGAAGTGCTGTCCTTCGCATCGGCCTCCCTTCAACTGGTGGCCACCTCAATGCAGACGGTCTTCATAATTGATGCGGGACGGAGGACCGTCAAACGAACTTTTCGGAGCCGGGGCATGAAACCGGGCCGACAAGCTCTAACGTTTCTGCTGTTCCTTAACTTCGCGTTGTGGGCTACCGACGTCAGTGCTCAATTCCAACGAACCGAGTGAGGAATCAATAGCCGAAATCTATCTTCCTTTCACAGGTCTTTTGTGCCCTTCGTATCGACGCAAGTCCTGTTCAGCGGGACTTATTTGGAGCTCACGGGTATACTACGCTTTATGAATGAATCTCTAGCAAACTGAAAGGATCGGTACTGTAGAATGCCACACAGTTGAAGGGAGCGGCGTTCGGTTAAACAGAACAGAACAGAACAGAACAGAACAGAACAGAACAGAACAGAACAGAACAGAACAGAACAGAACAGTCGTGAAGACCAATTCAAGCTTTATTGCTTTAAACAGAGGACCACACCTGTTGATTGTTGATTAGGTCTGCTGTTTAATGCCAAGCAGAAGCATTCCCAGCATTCATTCAAGCAGTCTACAGTGTATTTCTTTTGAAGACAAACTTAAGCAAGTCTTCTATTCTATGCAGATGGGCTGTGATCCTGCACATTACTGTGCCCTTGATGATTTTTTACCGGTAAGTAATCGTTCATCAACTTTGATTTTGCGCCTGCTCAACTCTCAAATCCGACCTTTTTTCAGATTTCACTCAACGGTTTGCCTGGTACGAATTCAAAACAATCCTCCTTCCCCCCCCCCCGTTTCCTAATTCACTTTTCCCACTTTACCCAAATATATCTCTGTTATACTTATTATTATATATATTATTTATTTATTTATTTATTTATTTAGGTGGACATCTGGAAACGAGCCTACAAGGGACCAAAGTCCATTGAGTCATCTAGTGTGTAGAATCCGTTCCTTAATCGAATCGAATCGAATCGGATCGAAATTTTGCTCCCAGTATATAGAATCCGTTCCTGAATCGAATCGAATTGAATCGAAATGTTGCTCCTTAAAACTGTAACAGATGGCTAAATTACCCATTTTGTGTGGCTTTTATTTAAGCTTCAAATAATGTATTCCTATTCTCGGCTTGCTGAATAAAGACAAGAGGATTGCAATTTTCCCACTTTCAAATCCGCATTGACAAGTTCCTTTTGTCATTCGAAAAAGCGGCATTCGATCAGCCCGTTCATTTGTTATTTCACGCCTGAGACCGCGCACGCACTTGAATGTCGGTGTGGGTGTAGGCCCTATTACTCCCTTAAAGCATACCCACAGGTAGTAGGTAAAGCCGATTAAAACAGTCCAGTTCGTACCGTTATTAACCTGGTTGTTTATGTTAGTTTTGTCAACTTGCGTCAGCTGTTAAGCGAAAGTGCAGAATGCAGTGCAGCATGCAACATTTTGGCTTTTTTTAATTTAATTATTGGCCCATATTTTCAAACTTCCGAACTGCGGTGTGTTAATTAAAAATTTTTTTACATCTCCGTAAGGCGATTCCTTTCCTCTGCTGAGTTTGCCATGGATATAGACGAGCTTCGAAGCGGTAAGAATAAAGGGCGAATCAAACACAATCCGCCCGAAGACATTTCACTTAATCAACCAATCAACGAGAAGACGCCCATACACTCTTTTCACTTAATCAACCAATCAACGAGAAGACGCCCATATACTGTTTCCACTTAATCAACCAATCAACCAAAAGACGCCGATATCCTATTTTCACTTAATCAACCAATCAACCAAAAGACGCCCATATACTGTTTCCAGTGGGTAAAGCACTCTTGGATAATCTCACGATGGAAAATGGCCAACTCGATGCGGACAGTCTGGAATTGTAAGTGTGGCCCAGTGAGCTTCCTCCCACCTAGTTGGAGCTGTTTTGCATTGTGGTTTCACAGTGTGCGTCAGGTTGGAGAGGAGATCGACCGGGAGAAGATTGCCATCGCGGAATTGTTCGGCGGAGAACTTGCAGCGAGAGCTCGGTGTGATTTCGTCCGGCAGTTCCGCAAGATCACCGCGGAATCTTTGACGGACCTCATCCAGCGAATGTAAGAAGAATGCGTTTGTATGCGCCGGAAGAGGAGAGGCCGATCAGCGAGGATCTTCATTTAGGAAATGGCAAGAGCTGAGAAGGAAGTGGACGCCTCCTCAAGGAGACACTGTTTTTGGAACCAGCTGTTTGGCGAAGGAATTTCAAAATGTCATGAAGGAGTCGATGACGGAATCTCTTCGACTCACAAACGCGGTAAGGAAAATCTGCGGTAATCGTGGAGTTAAAAGTCGATTCTATTCAATGCTCAATCAACGAATCAATCAATCAATCAATCTATTAATCAATCAATCAATCAATCAATCTATCAATCAATCAATCAATCAATCAATCAATCAATCAACGAATCAATCAGTCAATCAATCAACGAATTAATCAATCAATCAATCAATCGATCAGTCGATCAATCTACGAATCAATCAGTCAATCAATCACGAATTAATCAATCAATCAACGGATCAATCAATCAAGTGCAATTGAAATTTCATAGTGCTGCTGACTCAGCAATCAATCAGCTAACTTTGCTACACACATCCAGCTGACAGTTCTCCATATTCTATTTTCAGATTGCGGCTGTGGCGGAGGTTTCGTTAGGCCGATGTGATGCTTTATTGACCTTGCTGTCGTCAGCGGATACTGCGGATGGACATATGCCGCTACTACCGTGCCAGATGACTAAGCAATGGGTCGCCCTGACGTCCACTTTTGTTGATCAGCTCCGGGCAACCTGCCACACCGTAGGTCTTCATATATTACTGCTACTGTCGATGATGCTGAGGTGAATGTTTTCATAGGTTTCTCCTCAAGACCTTAACCCAGGTGCAGCTCTGTATGAAGATCCCTCATGCATTGATCTGAGAAACAACTGTCGTGTTGCTCAAGACCACTCTCGTCGGTACTGTAGAACGCTTCTTGTATTCGTCTGTCGGATTAATCGGCTGTCTACTGTATTTGTTTGTCATATTCTGCTTTCCTGCTTTCCTGCCTGCCTGCCTGCCTGCCTGCCTGTCTGTCTGTCTGTCTGTCTGTCCACTTGCCTGCCTGTCTGTCTGTCTGTCTGTCTGCCTGCCTGCCTGTCTGTCTGTCTGTTTGTCTGTCTGTCTGTCTGTCTGTCTGCCTGCCTGTCTGTCTGCCTGCCTGCCTGTCTGTCTGTCTGTCTGCCTGTCTGTCTGCCTGTCTGTCTGCCTGTCTGTCTATCTGTCTGTCTGTCTGTCTGTTAACAGGGGTTGTCTTGTATAGAATGATCGAAGCCTCCAGTGACTTTATTCGGCTCACCGCGGAGACCCACTCCGACTCTGTCGTGAAGACCGCGCTATTCCGACTGCTAAATCAAAAACTGTGAGTCAGTTTTGTTCTTTTCCTCTGGAAATGTGATTATCGAGGCGATATCTTACTTTTTTACTTTCTTGTCTATTCCCAAAGATCGTGGGATGATTTCCTACTGCAAGGGCATGAAAAGGAACCGGTGACAACTTTTGGCGTTCCTCAGTTAATGGATCTCATGAGAAACTTGTTTCATGAGCGCGCAGACGCGGAAGTTCGGGCTGTAGAGAAGGCGACGGAACAAGCAATTGCTGAGACACTCATGGGTCAAATTTCTGCTCTAAGAACGGTACGAAATACGACATCAGTTCAGTTCAGTTCAGTTCAGTTCATCCACCAAGAATTGGCACATTGTTTTTCATAGGGCTTGATCAAGCTAAAGGATCTTACCCCGACCGTTGGCACATGGAACTGTTTCTTGTCCTGTAAACGCGAAGCCCTGAACGATTTCATGACAAACCTTGCCGCACTTCATGACTCCGTGGAGCAACAGAGACTTCTCCTGACCGATCATACTGTAATTGGAGCGTCATTGCATTCTCACGTATTCCTGTTTAGTTTAGTTTATCCCTGTGGGTGGGTTTATTCGAAGTGGTTTGTTTGATATCCGACAGGACCAGTTAAAAAGAGTTGCCATAGTCTGGGAGTCACCTGCCATGCGGGAAGTTGAGGAGCTTATGGAGAAACATGCACGTTTGGACACCGACATTTTAGCCCACGTGAAAGCTTCCGTTGTCGGTGGACCGAATTATGCGAAATACTTTGAACATCGGTAAGTCATGACAATCAATCTGGTTTTCATGACTGCCTCTCCGCGTTCCGCGTTCAACATTACGCGAATATCTGCCTGCCTGCAATGTCTGTCTGTCTGTCTGCCTATCTGCCTATCTACCTGTCTGTCTATCTATCTGTCTATCTGTCTGCCTATCTGTCTATCTGTCTATCTGTCTGTCTGTCTGTCTGTCTGTCTGTCTGTCTGTCTGTCTGTCTGTCTGTCTGTCTGTATGTCTGTATGTCTGTATGTCTGTAGGTGGCAGCGCTGCTCCTTTGAAAACATTCTTCCCCGTCGTAGGTTGCTGGACATATATGAAATGAGAGAGATTCTCTGCAGCTTCGAATCCAGCAACACGTTCCGGCAGCATTGTCAACTTCGCAGCGACCTTGTGGCCGCGTTACAGAGCGTAGAGTTCCATCTGGAGACGCAAGCGTTAACCGTTAGTCAAGCGAGAATTCCCTTTCCAGTGTGTACATACTTCCATAATTTACGTTGCTGCTTTTAACTGACTTTTCTAGGACGAGCAAGATGGTCATGTCGGATCATCACGGGAAAACGGGTCGACGCAATATTTTTCGCTATTCGACGAAAGCGAGCGGAATTCGCCCGATTCTTCCGACGACTTGTGGAATCAGGTAAAGTGTTTTTTCTTTTCGAAATTGCTGCAGCGCCATCTGTCGCTTTGTCACTGCGACTGAACAGACAATCACATTTGTCACTGTGACTTGCAGGAAAACGATGGAAATCCAGGTGATTCTGTTTTCTTCGATTCTTTGAACGTCACAACAGATTTCTCCGAGGTCTGACGGTTGTTGAAGCATGATGCATGCTTTAATCCTTTCCGAACTTCGACTCCGATCTTTCCACTGCACTTCTTACCCACTGCTAGATAGGGTGGAGCTTTCTTCCACTTTCTAGTCGTCATTTTTACCGAAACTGAGTTTTTGGACGCTCTCAGTTGGCCTGGGAGAGTTGGCCAAAACAGCGTTCCCGTTCGCGTTTTTGAACGCAAACGCCGTTCAAAAACTTCGGTCAATCGTCAAAACGCCAACTGAATTGGATTGGAAATTGAAACCAGAAATATAGTGTTCTCATAATTCCCCGTTCGCGTTCGCGTTCGCGTTCTCCGAACGTTCGCCAGACGTTCCGTTTGGCGTTTTTTTGAACGCGAACAGCAAATAGCGTATTCAAATTTTTTTTTACTGTAAACTCTAATTTTTTTAGCGTTCTTTTCGTGTTCTAAGAACGCGAACGGCAGTGCAAATACGCGAGCTTTTTGTGTTCGCGATCCCTTACGCACCGTCTCAATACCGATTTCTACCCGGAAAACGGTACATAGATACGCAGCGGAACTATCGTTTTCTATGAAAATGGAACTTGACGCGCCAGGCGGCGAGAAATTTCATTATATAGGCGTAAAACTGGTTCTTTTTTTCGTAGCAAACAAATTTAAGTTCAGTTCCACGTTGTCGCGTCGCAAAAAGTCGTAGACCACACTTCAGAGCAAGCAAGGTTTAACACTTCGCACACATTTTCGTAAAAGAAATCCTAACCGTGTGTCCGGTTAGATTTCGATTGCGGCTGGCGGTAAAAGATCCAGTTGCTGAAGACGTCCCGGCTGTGATGTGAAGATCGTAGAAGTAGGAGGCTCAGTCGGGAACACACGATTATGGTGTCCGACGGCAATGGTTCCACTGCATGCAGGGATCATCTGGTCGATTGTCAACCAGTTTACCCCAAAACGCGCTTTTTTAGTTTAATCGTACAGTAACAGTATGTGAGTAAGGGAATAACAAAAGCCGAACTGAACCGAAGCCGAACCGAGAATGAATGTGAACCTTTTTTAGCCGTTTCGTCTCAGCGCAGCAGATGTCGCACATTAGCGACGAAAATGGAACGATTTCGTATACAGAAAACCATGTCCCTCTGTTCTCTTCCAGTACTTATTAACCGCCACAAAAGAGTGGACAAGTATTTGTGCCGCTCGAGATCACGGTGGTCTTTACATACAGTCAACGACAAGATTGAGTACACTGAAGGGTCCGGGGAATGGACAAAAGGGACGGGACAGGGGGTGGGTTTCAAACCATCGAACAATCAACCACCTTACCACCCCCTGCTCCGCCCCTTTTGCCCATAGCCCGGACCCTCCAGTGTATTCAACCACCTGACCACCCCCTGCTCCGCCCCTTTTGCCCATACCCCGGACCCTCTAGTGTACTCAACCACCTGACCACCCCCTGTTCCGCCCCTTTTGCCCATACCCTGGACCCTCCATTGTACTCAGTCTTGTCGTTGATTGTGGCTCATGACGGTGATCCGGATACCCTGTTCTATTCTAAACAGCGATCTCCATTTTACTGATTACCTGACACGGTTCGCACTCACATGCACTATACCTCGCTTGTAAAAGAATCATCCTCATTCCAACCCAACAGCTGCATAGGAGTTCCATGCATGCACTATTCAATGCTTTTTCTTCCGGTATATAGTTAAGAGGATAGATAAGATGGAATACAAACGGGGCACGAGACCCCCTAGACCAGTAAGAGACCTCTACGCGTGCTTGTGACCTAAGACGCCTGTAAAGGTTCAAGTCTTCGAAATATCCGAGATTGTTCAGCTGGGGTCAGACGGTCAAGGTATACGAACACGAAGACAGATTAGGCTTCTTAGTTATTATACACTCTTGCCCGTCTGGGTCTTTTAACTCCGAAAAAAACCCCGTCAACTTCAGCGAGTATACGCGTACCAAAATTATAGCATCTTATAGAACTGCGTGTATCGATCGAAAGTTATATGCCATCAAACGGCCTACATATTGATCCGGACTTTGGTGAGCAGCCTAATGGTAAGCTCGACAGTGACGGTATCATCGAGCCATCGAGTAAACAGAAAACGCCGACGGAAAATTCCTTTAAACAACATCTAACAGCATCTACATCCGAAGTGCCCGCCGCAGGTTCCGCAACTGCACATCTCACCGCAGCGGACAAAGGCGCCACCCTCCTGGACCCTAAATAAAACAACAATTGCTACTATCTCACGTTTGTTTTGAGACTGCGCTATTTTTTTATACGGTACTGGACTGTGCGAGGAAAAGCAAATTAAAATGTAACAGACAGACACACAGGCAGACACACAGACACACAGACACACAGATAGACAGACAAACAGATAGACACACAGACAGATAGACAGACAAACAGATAGACAGACACACAGACACACAGACACACAGATAGACACACAGACAGACACACAGACAGACACACAGACAAACAGACAAACACACAGACAGATAGACATACACACAGACACACAGACAGACAGACAGACAGACAGACAGATAGACTCGTACTTACGGTAGATTGAGCTTGTCCGGTTGCTGAGTCAGAAATTGAAGCATACCCGGCTGACAAGAAAACACCGTCAGTTCCGGTCCTGCTTTTAGTACTTCCTCTGTGATCACTTCCCCTTTCAAATGCTCGTCAAGTTGACTGGACATCCTCAAATGGAAGGATGTGCTAATATCACAGGAACAATCGAATAATCCGCCTGTTGTTTAGACAGACACCCCCACGAGATGAAAGAATTTTTGGCGTATCCAAGCGTGCAGACAACTCGTGCATGCAATATCGAATTCCGGATAGGCCAAAAAAAAACCAGAATTATCAGAATAATAATCACCCTCGCATTATAATAGCACGCTTTCAGAGTGAGTAATCACCATGCCTCTCACAACTTCTCGTGTGGTGACGCAAGTCCACTTTTGCACGCCGCTCTGCATGTACGTTGTTTCGATCTAATTGTTTTGCAGTGGCCAAGCAGGTAAGCTTGTTTACAAACGCAACGGTAAGGTAAGGCGAGACGGAGGTCCGTACGAGAGAAAGAGAGAAAGAGTACAGCCAGGTTGTGTGTGCCTGTCTGTGTCTCTATGTCTGTCTGTCTGTCTGACTGTCTGTGTGCCTGTGTGTCTGTCTGTCTGTGTGCTTGTGTGTGCCTGTGAGTGTGTGTGAGTGTGTGGTCTTTCGGTGACAACGAACACTGACGCGGTTCCGCCCGCCGAATTAAACGACAGCCAACCGGTTTTTCCTACGGTACGGTGCGTCCGCGTAACACTCTGGTGGTGTTTTCCGGCAGCGTCAGCAGATTTGTGTTGTTTATGTGTGTGTCGGTCCAAGAGCTTCTGCGGCGAACTTTCCGCGTAACAACAGCAACACCGTAGCCCAAGTCATCAGGGTGGGAGGGGCTCTCAACACCAAGCACAACTCACGTCAACTCACGTCGACTCACGTCAGGCCGTCAGCGGCGCCACCGAAAAATCCCACCAAGACCCTAAAGTCGCTTGACCAGGATGAACTGCACTTTCATGCCTATATTTGTAGAATTCGGAAAGGGCGAAAAAACAAATTGGGGTGGAACTTCACGCCCGTCAAGTTTAATCGAAGCTTCGAAAATAATTAAAAAACAAGCGCGACAAAAAAAAAACAGGTTTCCTGGAATAATTAATGTGCTACCCTTGTTTACTGCACTTTCCCCGAGAAAGGGTTCGATTCGGTTCAAATAACTTTTGTGGCGGTAAATAACCACAGCACAGAGACCAAAGAAAAAAAATGTACCTATTTATATATTTATATTTATTTATTTATATAATATAATAGGTGATCGGAGGTGAATTACAAAAAATCGCCATAAATGGATGTTTCCTGCGTAAGCTGGTCCATCCTGACGTTAACAACATCCAAACGAGCAATTCGCCGGACAACCTGTGAGACGGTTGAAAAGTCAGTCGACCATTTCCAGAAATTCAGTGCGTAATAACGTTTTCTTAATAAACTTCTTTCTTACAAGGACAGTTTTCACCGATGCTGAAACCGCAGCCTCCTTCCTGCGGCCTAAAATGAAATGTCGCCTCGTTAATACGATATTTCAATATTAATACGATAAACGAGTTATGTTACTCGATTGTGACGTGGGTGTTATAGTGAGATATATATGAAATATTTAGGTTATGAACAACTCACAGCTGGTTTCCCGGCTGCTGCGTGTAGATGGGCGCGAGTCCAGGCTGAGTGGCGGACGACGCGAAGGACCCGACAGCGCCCTCGTCGTCCATGGCGGAGGGCATTTCCGTTCGGTGCTGTTGAGGAGCCGACATTTTTGTTTTGGTGGTGTGGGTGCTGTATTCGACGATCAAGGTGCAAGAGAACGGAGTAGCACGTTTTTTTTCAGATGGAATGCAAAATGCAAGACGAAAAATGACAGAAAGTGCGGTAATAACAGTAAAACGATGAGGGAGAGAGAGAGAGGTAGGGTATTAAGTAGGATTAGCAAAGCGTTGCATTAACAGTGGAAAAACCGATGACGGACCAGAAAATTCAATCGATTGAAAACGGGGGGGGGGGAACACCGGTGTGCCGCAGGTGACGCAGACCACACCTTCTCGTACCTTCGCTCAAAAACGGTAGCGTCGCGTTGAGCGTGTTGCTGATTCACAAAGTATGCTTCTGTGATCGGTCATACGGTCTAGCTTATACTAGGTACCATAGGTACAGGCACTTGGTACGCTGTAGTAACGGTAGTACTACCGTTACCACTATCTGTACCTTTGGTACGTACCAAAGGTACAGACACATGGTACGCTGTGGTAACGGTAGTACCAAAGGTACAGGCACTTGGTACGCTGTGGTAACGGAAATACCGTAGGTACAGGCACTTGGTACGCTGTGGTACCATAGGTACAGGCACTTGGTACCTGTGGTACCGTAGGTACAGGCACTTGGTACGCTTTGGTACCGTAGGTACAGGCACTTGGTACGCTGTGGTACCGTAGGTACAGGCACTTAGTACGCTGTGGTACCATAGGTACAGGCACTTGGTACGCTGTGGTACCATAGGTACAGGCACTTGGTACGCTCTAGTAACGGTAGTACCATAGGTAGAGGCAATTGGTACGCTGGGGTAACGGTAGTACCGAAGACCCACGTTCACACTTTCAGTCTGATAATAAGACTTGGAATGATTCACATGGGTTAATCACACAAAAGACTGAGGGATTCCACTGACTAATAGGATTACTGATGTACAAGAAAGATGCTGCATCCCAATGCCACATGACTCAGCATACCTTGAGGAATAATGGAAGGTGAATAAGTTCTCGAGTGATTGAGTGGGAATGCTTTGTCCTTACGCCATTACCTGGGTACTAAATGTGCAGGGGCTTAGAGGAATTTTCTTTACGTCTCTTTGAAGATGGATAGTTATGTCGCAAGAATAAAAATGAAATATAATGACCGAGTGTTGAGGACTTGAGGTACAACGAACGTTTTAGGCACACCCTAGACAGATTCAGAAATGAAGCCCACAGATTAGATAAAAAGTATGAACAATGTTTGTGCAGGTGAATATGTACAAAATCAATGTGAGCTAATTAAGATAGTAGCAATACTGTCAGGTAGTCGTCCATTCCGAAGGCCGTTTTGATACGAGACAATTCCTCGTTGAGAATCAGCAACATCCAACGTCAGTTCCGGCTGGACAATACGCGCATCCCTGCTCGTCAGTCGATAACGCTCCTCCCTCTTGAGGCCTAGGCACAATGACATTAAATATCTTAGTCACAATGCCAATGAATATCCATTTAGACATTCAGACATTCAGACATTCAGACAATCGAATGTCTGATCGACAGGTTCAGAATAGACATTCAGACATCCAGACATTCAGACAATCGAATGTCTAATCAACAGGTTCAGAATAGACATTCAGACATTCAAACATTCAGACATTCAGACATTCAGACAATCGAATGTCTGATCAACAGGTTCAGAATAGACATTCAGACATTCAGACATCCAGACATTCAGACATTCAGACATCCAGACATTCAGACATTCAGACATCCAGACATTCAGACATTCAGACAATCGAATGTCTGATCAACAGGTTCAGAATAGACATTCAGACATCCAGACATTCAGACAATCGAATGTCTGATCAACAGGTTCAGAATAGACATTCAGACATTCAAACATTCAGACATTCAGACATTCAGACAATCGGATGTCTGATCAACAGGTTCAAAATACTGAGTGCTTACGGAAAATCTCCAGGTTGCTGTCTGAAGATCACTGCACCACCTGGTTGGACGGACTGGAAGGACGCCACTGCGTATGAGAGATTATACGGGATGGTTTCCGAATATGCTCGCGGAATTTCTCCTTCGATCGCCGACATGACGCCGAAACTCTTCTCGTAGGCAGCTGATGTCTTATATTACAGTAATACCTTTCAGAAACTACCAAATTGTATTAGACGTGCTACAATAATGTAATTTCGTGGGGGGATCTGATGTCTCTTGTCTGACCTGAAAAAAGGGAATGAAAATGATCGACACTGCGAGTGTGAACTTGTTCACGGTCTATTCTTATCAAAAACAAGCAGCAGTTTCCCAAATGAAAAGTGCAGCGTACGGACCTGCTGTTATAAACGGGTTTGTGAGGTTGAATCGAAAATAGATAAACAACAGCGTACCGGTACTTGACTGCAAAGGGGTAAGCAACCGTAAATAACTTCCTCCAGACCACTCACTACTGCAATTGTACATACTAATAGCAAATGCCTTGGGTTTTGAGGGTGCCAAGCTGGCGCCACCTGTTGAATTTTTTTACCGCCACATACGATTATAGTTGCAAATAATCAGTCATTTTTCTGTCTGATTCCCGCTGTTACTATATTTCTTTGAGCTGGGTACACTCAGTTATCTATTTCGGTTGCAAAGCGGCTAGGAAATAGGCCATAAAAAGGGGTGGCTAGAAATAAGCCATGGAAAGGGGTGGCTAGAAATAAGCCATGAAAAGGGATGGCTAGAGATAGGCCATGGAAAGGGGTGGATAGGGATAAGCCATGGGAAGGGGTGGCTAGAGATAGGCCATGGAAAGGGGTGGATAGGGATAGGCCATGAAAAGGAGTGGATAGGGATAGGCCATGGAAAGGGGTGGCTAAGAATAAACCATGGAAAGGGGTGGCTAGAGATAGACCATGGAAAGGGGTGGATAGGGATAAGCCATGGAAAGGGGTGGCTAGAGATAGACCATGGAAAGGGTTGGCTAAGTATAAACCATGGAAAGGGGTGAATTGGGATAGGAGAGTGAAAAAGACAAGTAGCATTCAGGCAAGTATTCCTTCGCGCAGGACGCTTGGCTCCAGTCTATACAGTCCAAGCTACTTTTAAAAGTTAAAAAAGTTAAAAAAGCTTCTGGTTCCAGAGGTAGGTGGTTCCATATCCGGTTTACGAGGTAGGCGAAAGATCGATGGGAGACGGCCAAGGGTGTTCCATTCTCGTCGAGAGTCCGGTAGTGCAATTGAACTGCTTTGGGGTATTACCTGCAACAGCAGAAGCGATTGGAAGCAAGATGGCACAAAAATGAGGTCGGGGGGGGGGGGTCTTCTTCCCGCGGGTTGGAAAAATGACTAATTGTTTGAATCGAAACTCAATGAAAAAATCAATCAGAAATTGGGCATACCCACAACTGACTAAACCGTTTTTGCAGTCAACTCCAAGGGAATTAAAGTCACCCACGAGAACGAGGCGGTTGATGATCTGCCGGGGAAAAGGTCCGAAAGAAGTCGAAGAGAATGGAAAAGGAATCTCAGTTGGATGATGGTGGATCTTAAAAGACGCATGCATGACAGACACAATCCAATTCTGTTCTTTTGGGCGTTAGCCTTTACACTAAAACATTCAGACATTCAGACATTCAGACATTCAGGCATTCAGACATTCAGACATTCAGGCATTCAGACATTCAGGCATTCAGACATTCAAACATTCAGGCATTCAGACATTCAGACATTCAGGCATTCAGGCATTCAGACATTCAGGCATTCAGACGTTCAGACATCCAGGCATTCAGACATTCAGACATTCAGGCATTCAGACGTTCAAACATTCAGGCATTCAGACATTCAGACATTCAGGCACTCAGACATTCAGACATTCAGGCATTCAGACATTAGTTATGAACTGACCAGACCTAAAGAAAGCCATGACGTGTACCGGTAAAGCTTGATTACAGAGCTACGTGAGAGGACTTAACAGAAAGTGAACAGAACAATTAACAAAATTAAGACTTAACAGTCAAAAGAAACCCTTTTTTGGGAAACAAGATTCCGAAAGCGTCGCGTTCCTTAGTCGTCGACCTCCGAATGCAAAATCGTTATGCAACAAACGTAATAACAGCGCCGAGGACAGTTATCCATATAAGTGATATTTTTGTCTGTGCAATTGATCATTACTCGCGACGACTCACCGCGTTTCGCGAAACACCCGCACGATAAATCATTCCAACAGGTATTAAAAATGTTTCACGTCAATCAATAACTTTTCGTTGTGGACACCTGCATGCGAACTGCCATAAAGGACTGTTTCTCTTGCCGCGTCAAAAACCCCGCGCATCTGCGCACCTGCACACCTGCACACCCGAGCACCTGCACACCTGCACTCCTGCACACCTACACACCCGCGCACCTGCACCCCCGCACATCTGCGCACTCGCGCACCCGCGCACCTGTGCACCTGCGCATTTGCGCACCTGCGCACCTGTGCACCTGTGCACCTGCGCATTTGCTGTGTGACTGTGCCCAATGAAGACCGGAAAACAACACCGCGCTCTCCGCTTCCGCAAAAAGCCGCCAATTTCCACGTGGAGTTCCTGTTCGGTTCGCCGCGGGCTCTCTCCGAGGAACCACTGAATCACGCACACCTGGTGCGCTGAGAGAGAGAGAGAGGACGATTGTGTAGTCGACCTTGCAACTGAGAAGAGTGTCTACACCTTTTTCGCGGCTTTATGGGGGCTGACTCAAATCGGAATCCCTTCAACTTTCGCCGTATCTCGTGCTTGATAAATACTTTACGCATCACCTGAAGAATTCGACGTCGAATTATTTATAAAATAAACCGTCTTTTTTCTAAAGCGAAGGAGAAGGCAGTTTTTTAATCCCCTGCATCGAATTGGAATACGATCCAAGGTGCTCCGGAGTTTTCGCTTATCGAGACACACTGAGACAAAACATGTCTTACACGTGGATTTGCTTAGCGGCTGTAATATGTTCCTGTTCCGCCAACAAAAACAGTAAGCCGCTCAAATGTGTGATCCTTCATTTTTACACTTCATACAAATTAACTGAGACCGTGAAAATCACATAATAAAAAATAAATTTAAAAATTAAAAAAAAAGTAAAAAAAAAAATACAATTCCTTCTCTATTTAAATACATCGAGTGTGACCTAGAAAACATAAAAATAATATAATCTGGAGTTGGAGGATGGAACAAACTGAGCAAAACGACAGACTGACCGGCAAGAAAATTTTCCAAGTTTTCCGATTTTTCGCATCTTCCAATCGAATTTCAAACTAAATAAAAGTTGCGATTTTAGAAATTGAAAATCGATTTTCCGTTAATTTATGCGTGAAATTTGCTGTGAGTAATACTTAGTTCTTCCGATTTCGGTCTCCAGTGGGTTACGGCAGTGCAAGGGTGATCAGCGGAGCCAGCTCCAACAGCGACTCCGGCAGCCTCGGCCGCTCCAACGCCGGCACCTACACCGCCACCAACAGCCTCAACAGCGGGTACGTTAACGCGCAGAACACCGCGACCTACAGCGCCGCCGCTCCCGTCGTCTACAGCGGCTCCATCGGCCCGGTCAACAGCGCGCCGGTCCAACCAGCCGCAGGGTACTCCGACCAGGACGACTCGGACGATTCCGACTCGGAGGCGTCCACATCCGGAGCCAGCAACAGCCGCGGCGTGAGTTCCGGGGTCCTCGCCGGCGCCTCCTTCAGCTCCTCCAGTAACCGCGGCGTGAGTTCCGGGGTCCTCGCCGGCGCCTCCTCCAGCTCCTCCAGTAACCGCGGCGTTTCCGGCTCCAATGTCGCGACCTTCGGCGTCAACAGCAACAGCGACGGCGGCTTCGTCTCCGGAAACAACGGCGGCTTCGTTTCCGGTGGGAGCAACGGAGCAGGGAACGTTCAAGTGATCCAGGTGGACGCGTCGAACCTCCATGACATCGGCGGGCAGATTCAGAGCACCATTCAGAATATCCTCCGCAAGTTCGGCATCACCATGCAGCAGCAGTTCGCCGGGGCCTCCAGCAGTCTCTACCAACCCGGGCGGAGCTTCGTGGTTCGCACCAACGGGGTGCCGAGTCCGTATCGTAGTAACCTCAATACGCAGTATCAGTATTCCGGTTCGGGGGTCGGTGGCGGGGACCTTTCGCAGTCGCAGTCGCAGTATCAGAGCCAGTCCGGCGGAGCGCCGTACGGCCAGCAAGCTGTGGCCTTCCAGGTAAGGAACTCAATCAAGCAATCAAACAGTCAAACAATTGAAAAATCAAACAATTAAAAAGTCAAACAATCAAATTACTTAATTAAACATTAAATTTGCAAATAAAATTAAGCGGAATCTTCATTGTTTAATCTCAGCCGCATTTTCAGGTCTCCGCACCAATTGTGGTTCGCTACCGCGTCGTCGGAACGCCCGGACATTCCAGCGCCGGTCTGGCTTTTAGCGTGCAAGACCAAGGTGGTTACGGGTCCGCCGGTTCCGCAGCAGGCTCTTCGGTCAGCACTTCCAACGTCGACCTCGGCAACGGAGCGTCCGGGTCGGTCTCCTATTTCGGTAATGTCCAGCCCGTGGTACAACGGTTCACGGGCACCGGCACCGCGGCCAACGTAGCCGTTCAACAGACCGCCCAGAATGACAATCAGGATGACGAGGGTGATGATGGCGGTGCGGGTTCCGGGTCCTCGGGTGGGTACGCCGCGCCGAAACCCGCGAAGCCGGTCTACACCGCGCCGGCTTATGCGGCTGCCGCACCGGCGCCGGCTCGGAAGACGGTCCGATACGCCGCGAACAGCCAAAAGTCCAGCCAATCCAGCTCGAACGTTGCTTACGAACAGGATTCCACTTAAGTGGACCTTGACACCCCCCCCCCTGCGCTTCCTTATTGATATCTTTCAGACTTTTTCTGTTGATTAAAACAAAAACAGGTTATTTTATGCAGAGAATTGTGTGACACGTAAATAAAAAGGGTCAATACAAAGCGGAAGCGGATGGCGAAAAATGTGCTGTTTTTTTCTTCCATTTGACAGACAGTCCATTGTTTTCGTTGCGCTATCCCGCAGCGACGGACAGGTGACAGCTGCATTCCAAGGTGGTTACTGGCGCCGTCATTTTCGGCTTCTTTGTTGTGTGTAATTGATTTTGATTTAAAGACCAACCGTCCCAGGGAAGCTAATTTCTGATCAGTGGCGTGACCGGCATGATCAGCACATTCTGCCATTGCATTTTGCAGTTTACCGTATATCATATGATATGAGAAGGCTACACCGCTCCCCCAAAAAGGGTTTGAATCGTAAGGGGGGACCCTTGCCAAAAAGGGTTAAATCGTAAGGGGGGACCCTTGTTAAAAAGGGTTTGAATCGTAAGGGGGGACCCTTGCCGAAAAGGGTTAAATCGTAAGGGGGGCCCTCGCCAAAAAGGGTTTGAATCGTAAGGGGGGACCCTTGCCAAGAAGAGCTGAATTGTAGGGGGACCCTTACAAAAAGTGTTCTTTTTATCCCCCCCCCCCAGTCTGAAGTCATTTGTGGAGGTTCCTTCAGCCGATACATGATTTTTAATTTAATTTAAAATCAGACACCTGGTCGCGTGTTACTTTTTTGCGTACATCACAGGTCTTTTTCAAACCAACGTTCAATTCAATTCAGTTTCACTCGTTTGGTATGAGCGGCTCACGCTCACGGGTTGTTCAAAGCCGAGCCGACCCTATTACACAATTACACATCACACAGTGTCACACACTTGCGACCGTTGCACATTCTCAACCTTTCCCAGTTTTCATTATAAAATTTAAGCATTCTTGCGTTTGGAATGGCTAATCCCCGATGCACTGGAAAGTTGCGGGAATCAAAGCCGAATAATTCCCGGTACGAGCGAGGTAGAGTTCAGGAAAAACAGGACCGTCTACGAGGGTTGTACGTGGACGGTTAGTGCGTACAGCAGTCTTCCAGCGGAAACATTGTAGGACTTCCTACATGGTGGGGTGTGTTCGACCCAAGGTTATGGACAAGCAAGGCAAAACGAGAGGGAACAATTCTAGAGTATTCGGAGTATTATTGATCAAGACGGAGTGAATGTTTTTTATGATGCCTCATTCCACGTCCTCTGCCGTATTTATATGGCCGACCCAAGAAAGAAGGAGGAAGAAAACTTGGGAAGAAATCAATAAAAGGGCGTTTCTTTACGGTTTTAAGTAAAGGTTTTACACTCCTTCAGCCTATCTAATAACTCGTGTACGTAAATGGAAGTTACAACGAACCAAGTAGACAAAACCGAACGGCTTATGCTAAAGAACCTTACAACATTTACGAACTGTTTTCGGCATTACAACATCCCGGCTTCACAAAACGAAAACGTGCCTGAACATCACGAAAGAAACTGAAGAGTTTGACTTTCCTGAATTGCTTGACCAGCATGAAATTAGTGGGATAATTTGTTTTGATGACGATGAGGACGAGGAAGACGAAATTTACCTAGAAAGCTAGTTCTGAGAGGCATTTCTTTGGTAGTCTTATGTGTGTGCTAATCTTCAGAAAGTATTCGTATATCCAGGACGGAAAATTTCACTATTTAAATTGCTAATGTTAGGCCTCCGTCCCTACTAGGACGGAAGAACCTGAACGTAGAAGCTATTAGACTGAATAATATAGGAGAATTGTAGGAAGACTTTACTGGTAGAGGAGGTTAGAGGTGAAAGGAAGGAACTCTCATTGATTATTGCAGAACAAACGCTTATATAGTCAGGAATAAAGAATAATTCCTGAGCTCGCGTACTAGTTCCTGCCGATATGGCGGAATTATGTACGTCATAACAGCTGAGTAAATACATTGTAGAATGTGAGGGTAGATATTAATGGGTTAGCTAGGTAGATAGACTATACTATCAGTAAGTGATGGGTACCTGTTGGGTACCACCAAACACTAAGAATGCGTGGAATGGCGTAACTTTTCCGTCTTGTGAGCAGGGCTTTTGGTTGCTAGTAGCTAGTAGCAGTTCGACTCTGTACCGCGGGTCGGAGCCGTTCAATGGAGCAGAGAAAGAATGAGGCCGTGGAGTTGGCACTGTGACGGACCCAAAATATGAGGACTTTTACTGTATAATCATTAATTTCTGTAGATCATTCTGTCCGTCTCTCATTTACCATTCTCCCTCTGCCTCACGTTGAGGGACGAACCCTGTCATTCCATCTTTGCCATAAGCCAGCCATACCTTTACGATTTTTTTTTCAATTACTCACGTAGTGGAGTATTGCCGTCTCTGGCGGCCGTTAAGCCCTCGACATTGATATGCTAACAAGGATATAAAACCTTACTTCCGGCATGACTCGCTTCCGCTACCATGTATTCAGTTATTGGGTGACTATCAATGCAGGCCAAATTCCTCGTACTGATTGCCCATCCCCTGGCCCTCAGGATGAAGGGTCCACCCCCTGGCCCTAGGATGGGAGGTCCACCCCCTGGCCCTAGGATGGGGGGTCCACCTCCTGGCCTAGGATGAGGGGTCCACCCCCTGGCCCTTAAGATAAGTGGTCCGCCCCCTGGCCCTAGAATTAGGGGTCCACCCCTTGGCCCTTAAGATAAGTGGTCCGCCCCCTGGCCCTAGAATTAGGGGTCCACCCCTGGCCCTAGGATGAGGAGTTCACCCCCTGGCCCTAGAATCAGGGGTCCACCCCCTAGCCCTAGGATGAGAGGTCCACCTCCTGGCCTAGGATGAGGGGTCCACCCCTTGTTCCTAGGATGAGGGTCCTGGTTCCAACCTGTAAGGACCCTAACCAAGTCTCTGCGTGCCGCCACGTTGTCGTAGGAGTTATATCGAATAATAGAAACAATAATTTTCTTGATAGAAAAGTAAAAATTCACTTAAGAAATCGAGTTTTTTGCCCCAGGGAAGTTACGTTCTCCTTCCAGAAAACAACCTCTCGGCCGAATGGAGAAACAACTAAAAGCATTATTGTAGTACAAGATCAATGCTTTTGATCAAGTTTACTCATTAAGGGAACCTATGACCTTCTGGAAGTCCTGAGAGAGTTCCTTCCCCACGGCTAGGCACGTTACGGTGTCGTTTCTGGCGATCACGTCCTGTATGGCAACGATGTCAGCCGTTCCCTTGATGAGCAGGCCGAGGTACTTGCCGGGATTAGGTGTGGCAGCTTGTTCAGTTCCGATCTTGAGGAACAGAGCCAGGTAATGTCCCCACGTTTGCAGCAAATCTTGATAGTGCTCTAAAAACGCGAAACATTCACATGAATCAGTGGAACAGACATAATAAGGAATCGAACAAATAGGGCGAACAGAAATGTGGAAACAAACAAAATACTGCGCACACGAAAAGGAACATTGAACGAAAAACAAACGAACGAACGAAAGAAAGAAAAAGGAACATAAGCATTCACATAAATTAGTGGAACAGAAAAAATAAAAAATCGAACAATTAAGGCGAACAAAAATGTGGAAGCGAACACACGAAAAGGAACATTGAACGAAAAAAAAAACCAACGAAAGAAAAAGGAACATAAGCATTCACATAAATTAGTGGAACAGAAAAAATAAAAAATCAAACAAACAAGGCGAACAAAAATGTGGAAGCGAAAAAAATGTGGAAGCGAACACATGAAAAGGAACATTGAACGAAAAACAAACGAACGAAAGGAATAAAAAGGAACATACTCATCCTTTTTTTGCTCTTCGTTGATAATTGTTTCAGGCTGACGGTTTTTTCAAAACATGAAATCGAACAAACATTCCTTACGTTCATCGGGAGAATTGGTCGTGATAATGGCGGAATCAGCGTTCGCCAATATCAGCGCGATATCTATCTAACGGCAGCACATCTCATGCCGAAGGGGCCGCACATTTGACGGGACCTTTTACTGTTCAATGAATCAGCCGCTGATGAGCTGCGACAGAAGGGCGTAGGGGGTCGCACATCTGACGGGCAGCTGAAGGTCCGCCGGCAAAACTAGAAGGACTCTATGGCCGACCACGTTGGTTGACGGTACGACGGAGCTTTAAACTACAACAATTAGTCAGGTGGGAAGACGAACGGGAGGGCAGGTCGACGATCCGATACGGTGACTGGAGTACCCTGCCATGTGTTTCGTCGGAGGACAGTGTGATTAGAGAGATGTGGATAGCTTAAGAGGAGACCGACTCTGGGGGACAGGGGTAGACCTATCGGGGAGCTCGGTCCATTGGTAGTTTATGACGGAATAATCGACGGAATAACGGAAGGTCGCATGCACTGCGCGATGCGACCATTGAGGGGTGAACGGTGGGACTGGGTGCATGATGCAGCGAACGGTCCGCCAATGGAAAAGACTAACGGAAAATGATCCGTCGGCGAGACGGAAACGGCTCGATAAAGATCATGATCTTAGAGGCAGAACGGCAGCCACTTAGAGGGGACTTCCACCGATCGACGGTCAAACGGTCTGGCGAGGGCTGTTGATCCGCGGCTCAACCATCGGTTGACGGTGGGATCTGATCGTGGATCGTTTGATTGATGAAACAACAGAAGGTAAAAACCCACTGCCACAAGTATTAACGAACCGTAAGCTATCGGATACAAAGGCGGAAGACAACCGAGAAGAAAGGAGGTTCGGTCACGTTATGGGCAGTCGGATCCGAAGTTGGTTGACCGTCAGCCGGACAGGAGAGGGCCCCGCCGAAGTAGAGAAAGGGTTGAACAGATGAGAGACGAACGGATTGGCGGACCGACCGACGGACTGACTGACATGCCGACGGACGGACGGACGCTCTGCCGGTCGGACAAACGGATTGGCGGACCGACCGACGGACCGACTGCCATACCGACGGACGAACGGACGCTCTGCCGGTCGGACGAACGGATTGGCGGACCGACTGAAATACCGACGGACGGACGCTCTGTCGGTCGGACGAACGATTGGACCCGCGGACGGACGGATGGACGGACGGACGGAGTGACTGACAGATGGACAGCCAAACGGACGGACCGCAGAGAGTTGCGGACAGTCTACCAGACACCATCATGAGAAGGAAGAATAATGAACCCCGGAAGCGTGCTCATATTGGCAGTGGGGTCTTTGGTAATCGGCGAATCAAATGCATCGAATGATCGAATGTGGCAACTTCCAAGACCACCTTGTGGTCGAATGACGAATGACGAATGACGCTCCGGTCGGGAATGAGGGAAAAACTGCTCTTACATATTTTATTCTCAATGGGAAATGTGCACGAGGAACCACAACCAGGCAGGAATCTTCCATACATAAGGGATCTTCATACTTCCGCACTTGTAAACCTGTCACTGTAGCTAATACTGCGCTGTAGTACTGTAGTAGTGAGTAGAGAACTGAAACGCCAACGCTGACCTCTGTCGGTCGAACCGCGCACCTCACCATACTACACCATTCATCAGACCAATCACACTCGGCGGGTTTAGCCCACATTTTACGCGCTAGTCTCTCACACAGCAAAAGAAAGGCCCCCACGCACTGTGAACTTCTTTGCCGAAGGTGCTGTTAAAATTCCAACGGCGATGGGTCTCTCTCTCTCTCTGTCCCCTCCCTCTCACCGCAGCAACAAACCAGCAACGGACTCGGTCTCTCCGTCGCTCCGTCGCTGTCTACAGCTCAGTCTCTCTCTCTTGTCTGTGTGTGTGCCGTCAGCGAGCGTTTTAATCTTGACTCTGTGCCGCAGATCCACCGCCACTGCTGCCTGTGCTGCAACTGCAACGGTGCTCTAAACTAAACAGCAGCCCCACTACACGGACCCACACACACACACACACACACACAACACAGGCCCACACACACACACAACACAGACCCACCCACCCACATACAACACAGACCCACACACACACAACACAACACAGACCCACCCACACACAACACAACACAGACCCACACACAGACCCACACACAGACCCACACACACACAACACAGACCCACTCACACACACAACTTAGACCCACACACACACAACACAACACAGACCCACCCACACACGCATAACACAGGCCCACACACACACACAACACAGACCCACCCACACACGCATAACACAGACCCACACACACATAACACAGACCCACACACACACCACAAACGCCTGTCCAGAGAGACTGTGTGCGTGAAAGCCGTCGTTGTTTTTGGTCTCTCGCTCTCTCCGTCCCGACATTTTCCGTGCGTGTGTACGGACCGACTGAGCACCGCCTCAAAACTCAAATACAGCAGCAACCGCACACGCTTTTTTTCCCCACGATTCCTAGATCAAAACCTGTGTGCAGGGGCAAATTATACTTCCTTAATTTCTCACACATGGACTGGATGTATTTGTGACACGGACGGACGGGCGAAAACGGCCGTGGATTTCGTGGATTAATCTGTAGGATCCAATTTAATTGGGTCTGCGGGGAAAATTATTTGTTCGCGCATTTGGTGGGGGAGAAGTGTTTGTTCTCTGGCGCCTGATGAGTTGCACCGTTCAGCTGTCTGTGATACCGCCGGAATACAATTCCACCAACGTGTGGTTGCCGTTGATTTCGCCCAACAGCAACAACAATAATAGTAATAACCGCTTCAACAGCAGTTTCACTTCCGGATTCGGAAACGCCACGAAAATGCCCGCTGAACCGGAGGGACCCACTTCAATCATTACGCAAGTCCATCGCGATGGCGGCGCCGTGGATGTCAGCAGTAAGTTTACTTGCCTGTCTATGAAAAAATAATTCTCCCAATTTAGAGTCCGAAGTTTGTGGAAGTGGAAGACGATTTTTTGCAGTGTGGGAGTTTTACTGTGGATCGGGTGTTTGGTTGATTGATTGGCTAGGTTGAGTGTTGACAATGCGTGAGTGCGGTTGATTGATGTATTGCCGGGTCGAAACGGCTGCTGCATTTTTTGCACTTTATGCGTCCGTCGAATGCTACATGTTCGTGTCTTTAAAGACGGGATGGCCTGCCTGTTTCAGCAATAGAACCGTTAAAGCCTGAATAATTTTCATACTTTGCTTTATCGTTCGGTATCGGTTGAGTCCCAAGATGAATTTTGCAGGATACGAACAATTCAATGTTGTTGATGTGGAATCAATTGATTGATTGATTGACTCATTGGCAGCTGGCACCACAAAACTGATCAACAACTGACACTTTTCTCGTCTTTTAATCCAATCTATGCGGTGAGATGTTTCCACTTTCATTCCGGCATTGAGATGGATCAATTGGTTTTGGCGTGATCGAAAGAACT
>LRSR01013246.1:0-10344 GCA_001579985.1 Hypsibius dujardini
TGGGTCACGGTTAGTACGATTACGAGGTGAAATGTTGAATTCGGCCAATGAGCAAAATCGCTTTCAGATTGGCGAACTTTGTCCGCTCGCTTGCTACGAGAAAAGCTGTGACCTTTCACAAAATCTGAAGCTTTGACAAGATCAAAGAACATTTTGCTAACCAGATGGCACAGAAAGCAAGGCAACGATCACGTTTTTTGTGAGCGTTTTTTATACAAATTGTAGGTCAGCCTCTTCCTGCTTCCGGGAATCATCGTCGACGGGCTCAAGTACCGGAAACTCGTCAACACCCAATTCTGCATCCCCAATGTCAAAGCCATGCCGGTGTTCTATGGCTTGGCGCAGTTCCTCTTTTTCCTCCTGCCGGAACTGGTCATTTTGGTGAGCCTTCCCATCATTGGCTTGGTGAAGCTTTCCCGTTGGCGGGAGCAACAACGTCGTCGGCATGTGATTGCACCACGTTCGGAGCATGTTATCATGGGGCCTTCAGCCGGGGATTCCGCTGAGGTCGTGGTCCCACGACCGGCCAACGACCGGTCCCGCGACCGATTGACCAACGACCAGTCCCGCGACCAACCGGTGGTCCCGGGACCAACCAACGACCGGTCCCGCGACCGACCAACCAACGACCAGTCCCGCGACCAACTAGCAATCGGTCCCGCGACCGACCGGTGGTCCCGCGACCGACCAACCAACGACCAATCCCGCGGCCAACTAGCGATCGGTCCCGCGACCGACCGGTGGTCCCGCGACCGACCAACCAACGACCAGTCTCGCGACCAACTAGCGATCGGTCCCGCGACCGACCGGTGGTCCCGCAACCGACCGGTGGTCCCACGACCGGCCAGCCAACGTACCAACTCCTTCGCCGTGCTGGTGGCGCTGACGATTAGTGTAGCCATCTGCTGGACGCCCAACGTGGTGTACACGGCGATGCGTGTGGTGGGGAATGCCAAACAGGATGTCCCCGCGACGTTCTTGAAGGCGCAGCTCATGTTGTTCACGGTTGAGGTGGTCCTTGATCCGATACTGTTCGCCCTGGCGTTGAGGAGTTTGCGTGACGGATTGCGGGGCGTACTCCGGGGATGTATTCACTAATTCGTAACGCTTCTGCAAGTTCGGCGTGCTTATAAACAGAATCATTTACTAATAACAATTACCTTTTTAATTGTTTGAAATCCCAGGGGGCCCTAGGAAATCGGACCTTCCCCCCCCCACACACTCCCGCAAGTTTCAAAATGATCAAGGACAAGAGGCCGAATTTCGGTTGAATCTTAAAAAAAAAGCATTTCCTCGTTTGCCCACCCCCTGGCCCTACCGTGAGGGGTCCTTGTTCCGACCTGTAAGGACCCTAAACGAGCCTCTAGAGTACGGTATATTTAGCTATTCAGCCCTCGTGAATGAGAATTCTCGTTTTCCCGCGGCTTTTTTCGCGCGAGTTGCTGTTTCAGTTCTGAGAGATTCTGTACGTATCCTCCATAACCATCTCACTCTCCCAGAGCAACATCACTAACCAATTTCCTCCTTTCAACTAAACCATCTCGAATCAGTTTTCTGTTTCCATTTTGAATTTCTCCTCCGAATATTGTTTTTCATCTGTTGGTTCTGGCTGACAACTCTTTCAGTGTCCATGTGACAACTCGCAAGGGAACGGAACGGTAGCTGACACGCCGATCTGTTCCCCCAATGGCTCCGCGAGTTTCCCATTAAATTCAAGCGTTGATTGTTTGATTTATGCTGTAGCAAAACTCAATTTAATTTTTTCGTCACTCTAACCAACACAAAACTTTTTTTTTTTTGAAAACGTTTGATTCTAAGATTTTTGACACTTTTCCACTCCAAATTCGATTTGAAATCGATTGACATCAGCAGAATCTTATTTGGATGACAAGGGGCGGAACTATGAGTCATTTCTGCGACGTCACTCGGAAGCCTAAATTGAAACTAGCCCATAACTCCGCCCTCTGGCATCCAAAGTGTTAGTCATCATATGTTGAAGCAAGGGATCGCTCGACTTACAGGGAAGTTACCACGTGATCATTTTTTTGCACGTGATCAATTTAGTGGACGGGCTTTCCCGCCGATTTGACATGCGGTTCTACGGTGCATATAAATGGAGTTGTGAGATGAACTCGTTTTCTTACGCAAAGGGTGCTCTGAGTGCCTTACCCAATTAACAAAACATAATGGTCAATTGCGCAAATACCGCTATCATTACCCAAATTACACAAATATGCAATGGAATTGAATGACGAATACACGTGGAGATCTATGGTTTCCAGTGTGGATTCCAGGCGACGTAAGGACAACACTCCAATTGGAGACTCCAATCACGCGACAGATTCCATTTAGTAAAGCGCTTTCTTTTTTGCCCTCAAACTTAGTTGCCACTCAGGCAACTAGATCTAAACTTAGTTGCCACTCAGGCAACTAGATCTTCCTTTACTTCATAAAATTCTTCACTTAATTCTAGACAAATGTTTCAGTCGTGCTGTTTGAAATAGATCACGAATTAGGTAAGATACGACCGTGTGAAGTTGAATTACACACTGTTAATAAGGTCTCCCTCAATTTAGCGGTGCACGATTGATTAAATATTTCTGTTTTTTTTTTCTTGCACAGTATACTAACATAGATCTATAGGTTGCCGTTTTGGTTTTTTGGATTCGCTTCAAAGTTGAGGGAGATCTCAAATACGGTCCATGCGACACAACTATAAAGAATCTCGATTTTCGAAAGTGATTCGGATAGCCATCAAAGTGGGCTTTTCAGTGCAGAAAATATTTTATCAATAGCACACACATAATTGAGGCAAAAGCTTTCCCACACCCGGTACTTACACTAAGGGAATTCAAAGTTCGCTTATTTTGCAGCGTTTATTTCGCTATTTCAAACTCGCTAATCTCCCTGGTTTTGCACGCCCTTGCAACGGTAGACACGCCCCCTGACTCACCTGAGGCTGTATCTCCTTCGCTAATCTCAACTGACATGGACCACTCACAAGACAGATGCACACAATTAGCGAGCAGATAACCGAGAAAAGAAGCTCCTTGGTTGCTTTTCTCGCTTATCTTCAAAACCAGGGAGAGATTAGCGAGTTTGAAATAGCGAAATAAACGCTGCAAATAAGCGAACTTTGAATGCCCTTACTGTCGACGTCTGTCATGTCGCGGCCCGGATACTTGTGTCTTTTTTTCCTATCTTAATTTATCAGACGCCATCCGGGTACCGCTTGTCTGTCTGCCTTATCAGTTCCCAGTAGAGCTCACTCGACTTCGACCAAGATTGCCATCTCGCGTGGTCTACGAAGCGATAACCACGCTGAAGAATAGTTCGTCTACGCTGTACAAAGTAGACTTTCTTCATCATCATCTGGCTCATCTTAAAAAATTCACTTCGAATGTTGTTATTTGCATACTGTTACAACACACTCAAAAAAGCTTTTAAATGGCGACTTCCAAACACATTCTCCTCATCGCCTACCCCGAATTCGGGCACATCATCCCCCTCCTCGAGCTGGGAAAAAAACTCGCACAGCACCGACACAAAGTCACCTTCGCTGTCTCGGAATATTTTATCGACAAAATTGTGGAACGACAACTCGTCCCCACCGGGACCATCGAACGACATCTCGTCCCCACCGAACGACAACTCGTCCCCACCGGGACCCTCGAACGACACCTCGTCCCCACTGGGACCCTCGAACGACACCTCGTCCCCAATGGGACCATCGATCGACAACTCGTCCCCACTGGGACCCTCGAACGACAACTCGTCCCCACTGGGACCCTCGAACTGGTCGGTATCCCGGACGGCTACTCGGAAGACCTCTTTGACTGTGGGATAAACATGGTCCCCGGCAGGGGTTTCCAAATTATTCAGGATTTGACTATCCCCGGTGCGAGGAATTTCCTCAAATTCATCCCCACTCGGGGGAAGAGTGACGAGGTGTCGAGTGTGAAGGAAGTTGTCGACCTCGTCGTCGGGGATAGTTGTGTCGCGGCCGCGTTGACCATTCTCTACGAACGCGACGTGCCGTATTATTTCTTCAATTCCGCGTCCGCGGCCAGCATGACGCTGTCGCCGTTGTACGTGGACGACAAGTACCCGACCACTCCGGAGGATCAGGAAAACAGCCTATCCAAGCCGGCCAAAGTATCCGCCGGCGATCCAACCGTGGTGCCCATTTCCATGGCGGGTTAGTATTGTTTTAAATAAAATCTCCTGTAAAAATTTAAGGGCGCTGAAATAATTAAATAATTAATTAATTAATTAAATATAACCTTATAAACACTGATAAATAATGAATAAATTCTTAGGACAGTGCCCCACAGGCCCCGCCCACTACATACTTGTATTTGTATGTTGTGATTGGATAATTGGGTGTCTGTGTAATCCTGTAACGAGCGTTCGAGCTCTCGGCTTGACGCTCACAACATAAAGTCAGTGTCGCGGTTCTCTTCGTCTTCGTTCTCCTCCTCTCCCTTCGCGGCACTCACCGGTCAATAGCTCTACCCTAGCTGTTCTTATGCCATTTGATTTCCATTTAATTGTGTTGGGGAAGCGCGGTGAGTTTTTGAAGCGGGATTGATCCCTCAGCCGGGGCCCAGGTCGCCGTCAAAACAGCTGTTCGCCGGCGAGCGTTCAAGCTCTCGGCTCGACGCTCACCACATAAAGTCAGTGTCGCGGTTCTCTTCGTCTTCGTTCTCTTCCTCTCCCTTCGCGGCACTCACTGATTATTAGCTCTAGCAAGTAATATAATTTTAAATCAAATTAACAAAATATGCTTTCAGGCAAACGGATTCTCCTGCCGATCAATCAGACGATGCATCTCGTCCAGGGAATCCTGGTCAATTCCGTCCGCGAACTGGAGCTGGAGACGGTGGAGGAAATTCGAACATTTCCCGTGATGAAGGATATACCAATCTGGTTCGTCGGTCCTCTGTTTCCCGAGACGGAGGAACACATGAACAACTCCGAAAATCGCCTGAAGGTCGCGAAATGGTTGGACGAAAAGAAAGATCTCTCCGTGGTGTATGTCAGTTTCGGGACCACGACGGCGCCGCCACAGCCGGGGCAGATTGCACAACTAGGTAAGGGTAAATACAGCGAAACCCCGCAAAGCTAAAAAATCTAAAATAAAACTTCTAAAAAGTGTCTGCGAGTTGTGTAAATGTTTTTGATTTCAGGAAAATAACCGAAAAGTTATAATTATTCAATGGGTAAATTTACTTCATCTTAAGAACTGATTAAAGTCAGAGAAAACTAATTTCAGGAATTACTTTTTTTCATTTTTAGGCAAGGCTCTGTTGCGGTTGGACTGTCCGTTCATCTGGTCGCTGCCGGCCAAGCAGTATCAGCACCTTCCGGACGGTTTCCCGCGGGACCCTGCCGGTCATTTCGACGGGAAGGTCGTGGTGCTTCCCTGGGCTCCCCAGAAGCTGATCCTCCAGCATCCGGCCACGGCGGTCTTCCTCACGCACTGCGGATGGAACTGCACGGTGGAGAGTGTGACAGCCGGGGTTCCGGTGGTGGCGTGGCCGATGTCCGGCGACCAGCAAACCAACGCGGAGTGGTTGGTCGAACACGGACTGGGAGAGCTGGTGCCAGGGAGGGGCCATCATTCGGCGCGGATAGTGCCGGCGGGGGAGATCGAAGGGACGCTGAGACGGGTGGGGACGGAAGGGTCGGTGTTCCGTCAAGCGGCACGGGCGTGGAAAAAAGTGGCAGACGGAGCGGTGGGAGCGGGTGGAAGCTCGGAGACGGAGTTGGCTGACTTTTTGCAGAGAATTTAGATGGAAACACTCTGTTCTTCACTGTTACCACTCCCACTACTGTGTGGGCGTGCAAGAGTTTCCGGCGATAAGTCGGACACCCTCCTTTGGTGTTAACATAGACCACTCCCACTTCTGTTTTGGCGTGCAAGAGTTTTCGGCGATAAGTCGGACACCCTCCTTTGGTGTTAACATAGACCACTCCCACTTCTGTGTGGGCGTGCAAGAGTTTCAGGCGATAAGTCGGACACCCTCCTTTGGTGCTAACATAGACCACTCCCACTTCTGTGTTGGCGTGTAAGAGTTTCAGAAGATAAGTCGGACACCCTCTTTTGGTGTTAACATAGACCACCCCATTGTACAGTATTAGTGAACTCCCCACAGACCATGAACGGCGAAATTGATTGATTGCCTGATTTTGCCAACAGCTCAGTTGAATATTGTTTACAAGGGTTGTCAATGTTACACCAAAAGAGGGTGTCCGATTTATCGCCGGAAGGTGTGTGTAGGAGTGCTATATATGTGTGTACAACAAATGCAGCAGAAAACAAAAAGATTAAATCGTATGAGGGGAAGTGTGTATTTCGGCTCACCCTCCAGTTGGTCCATAAATCGGCTCACTCATGGGTTTCTCTTTGATGGTAGGTGCTTGATCGTTTGATCTTCTGTGCTATAACCCGGTATACTACAGCACTTCTGGAAATGAAACAATCAAGCACCAGCGATCACAGAGTAATTCATTAGTGAACCGATTATCGACCAAATGAAACGTGGATTTGTCTTTCTGTCTGTGTGTCTGTCAGTGCGTGTCTGTATCTAAATAATTATCTGGCTGTATGTTTCTAGTTTTCCTCTTCTATAATTTCAAGTTCAGACAACTAGAAAAAGAAAAAATTAGCGATTTTACTAGATTCGTTAGTGGTTTAAGTTTAACCATCCCCATTGGTAAAGTGCATGGGTGGGTACCTCGGTTGTGGTCCCGATGTCTGAAAGATGATGTCTAATACCGATCTAATCAGCAAAGATCACATCGTAAGAACTTTCTTTGATTAATAGGAGGACCAAGCCTCTCGGAATGCGACCCCTTCCTCCTCACCCTCCGAACAACGCGTGTTCAAGGAGCGGAGGAACGTTCATCAATGACGGTTGCCTAACGGCTTGCGTCGGCTTCGCGCTCAGAAGGGGTCGCTTTTCCTCGTCATCGGGGTTTGGTACATTCGCACAGTTCCAGACTGTAACGCAGTTAACAACCTAATGCACTGATCCTGTGAAGTAGGTCGCTTAATTCAACAACCCGTCAGTCTAGTCTTTCTATATGCAAGGCATACTTTTCAACGCTACCGAGAACCTACCACATAAAATTCTAAAAAATTTAGTCTTTCTTACTTGATCTACATTTTTCATGACTCGGATTCTAGAAAGCATTTAATTTCCAAGGTTTTGAAAGACTAATATTAAACATCAACAAGATGTCAAGTTATCAGCGAGAGAGAAAGCAGCAGACACGCCGAACTGCGTTACAGTAAGAGCCTGATTTGCTGTGTCGGTGATGGCTGTTTCCAGTGGAATTACACATCAGAGTCAGTGGAAATGGAGTCACGCTGCGGAATGTTTCCACAATATGGCTTTCTGCGGCAGAAATTCTGCCCATGCATCTCATCCTCTTGTCTGCATATCTACATGTTTGCCCGTCTGCCTGTCTGTCTGACCTTCAATACGTGTGTCTGTCTACTGTTCTACTTTCTTGTCCATCTGTTTGTCTTTTTCATCTGCCAGTATCTACTTGCCTATTCACCAACCTGTTTGTCTATCCCGATATTTTTAGTTCTACTTTGATCTACCTACCTGCTTGCCTACAAAGTATTTGCTTTCTGTTCATCATTTCCGTCTGCCACTCCGCGGTTTGACAAGTCTGCCCGTCAATCTCGTCTGCCTCCTTGCCTGTCTTTCATTACATCCCCGCATGTCTGTCTGCCGATCAGTTTAGCTGTCTGCCTGTCTACTGCCCACCTATCAAGCTTCCTGAACTTCCCCTCATGCCTGTCTGTGGCAGACGAAACTCAGACAAGTCTGCCGTCAATCTCGTCTGTCTGTCTGCCTGTCTTCATTACATCACCATGTCTGCCGATCCGTTCAACTGTATGCCTATCTGCTGCCCACCTATCGAGCTTCCTGAACTTCCCCTCATGCCTTTGTGTGGCAGACGAAACTCAGACAAGTCTGCCCGTCAATCTCGTCTGTCTGCCTGTAAATCTCGTCTATCTGTCTGTCTGCCTGCCTGTCTTCATTACATCATCATGTCTGCCGATAAGTTCAACTGTCTGCCTATCTGCTGCCCACCTATCGAGCTTCCTGAACTTCCCCCAACTGCCTGAAAACCCCATCCCGCCCTGCCTGTCTGTGGCAGACGAAACTCAGACATCCTCCAACCGTCCAAGACACAACCAAAAGTCCAAATTTCCACTTCTCTTTCGCAACATTCCGCCGTGAAGCCTTTCCCATTTCAACACCGTACACACTGAACAACGGCTGAAAAAGACGCCAATGGAGAAACGCTCCCACAGACAAAAACGACCGACAACCCGGCTCAAATCATCTTTCGCAAGAGAATGTTCAGTTTGTCCTCGCGGTTGCCAAAGTCTCCGCCCGTCACAAAGTGGTTCGTCTTCTTCCTCCATCCGCCGGTGGGATTGTTCAGCTTGAACGGCCACAGAAAGTTGGTCGCCTGCTTGAAGTGCGGTCCGATGGTGAAGATCTCGTGGATCAAGTCTTCTGTGCAGATGATGTTGAACTTTCCTAAAATCCAACCAAACAATCAATCAATCAGCCAATCATACAGACACCCAGTCAGCTTTTCAAGGCAGACTCAAACAAGACCCTTAAAAGCCTTATCCCCGGGTACAGACACAATTCCCGAGCCCTTTGCGGTCGAAAAGGCAGCAGCCACTCACCGAGTGCCTTTTCTATGAGGGCATTGTCGTTCAGTGGAATACGACGTCCCTGGACCTTTCCGTATCCGCGCTTGTACACGAGATCACGGATCGACTTCAGGTTGGGATAACTAGATGCGACAGACAAACAAAATCAGGCACTTGAAACACCAACTCGGCCGGTCATGATTATGACGCCCCGTCAAAGACACTTCCACATACCCCCATGTGATGTAGGGATCGGCGAGTCGCAACATGTTGAGGGTGGCCTTGTTGAGCTTGACAAAGACGCCGTTGTTGATCTGACGGAGACGGAACAGCTTCATCACAGCCCTCGGCTTGGGCGACACACCGGTCACACTGCAATGAGGAGTCTCATCGTTAAGTCCTTTTCTCCAAGAACAGAACTGCAGGCACGTAGTCAGTCAATCAATCAATCAATCGATCGGTCAATCAGCTAATCAATCAATCGGTCAATCAAACAATCAATCGAACGGTCAATCAGTTGATCAATCGGCTAATCAGTCGATCAGTCGGTCAATCAATCAATCAATCACAGCAAATAGATCACAGATATAACCCGAAAAGTAAGTCCTTAACTTACGAATGTAACATCATGATTCAGTTCACCGTCACAGATTCACGGCAGCTTAAAATGTAAACGGAAACTAGCTTAGCAGTGGGCGACACGAGCAAAATGCTTCATTCAATGAACAAATAGGTGTTGACTTAAGACAACCGATCAATCAATCAATCAACGTAAAGCTTGGATGGCTAATAACCTAAACTGCTGCGCACAACTGAGTATTCAGTGATGGGATTCCAAATTAAATTCGGAGCCCAATCAATAGATCAATCGAGCGTCAAAAGCAAATATACCAAAAGCCAAAAGTGGCTCATACTTGGACCACACTATTTTGCTGGGTGCCGGTACAAAAAAGTGGCTTTAAATCGGGCGGCTTAGGTTGTGACCGTGTGAAAACAGCATCGAACATTCGAAATCACATAACGTTAAAATTACAAAATTGTGAGATGAAAAATTAAAAGATGAAAATTTGTGCAAGTAATAAGCCCATCAACGGATCAAATGAACGAAGGCATCGAAAAGCCAACCCAAATTTGCTCGCCAATCAGCCAATCAATCAATCGATTGCCAACCCAATTTGCTCGCCAATCATTCAATCAATCAACGACTCACCCACGAATACGCATGACGAAAGCGAGTTTTGGCTCATCCGGCACATAGAAGTTCTCTGACTTCTTCGCCTGGCGCTTCAGCCGCAACTCATCGCGCTCCTTCGCCCGATACTCCTGGACGTATTTCTCGGCGCGCTTGAAGATGGTCTTCTTCTGGGTCTTCGCTTGCTGGAACAAAACGGCAAATCTCAAGAGAACTTTTCTACCGACAACAAATCCCTTCGCCTCCCCCACTCACCAGTCGACCCTTGATAGCTTTCCGCACAGCCCGGGCAGCTCCTTCAGCCGCTCGCTTACGCTTCTTCAGCAGCGTCTCCGGGACAAGGGGAAGCTTGTTGTTGGAGGCAGGCACGGGCGCCTTCGGGGTCGCCGCTTTGGCCGCTGGTTTCGCTCTGCAAATCAAACTCCGTCACGAAATCATTCCGGCGATTAAATACCCGACG
>LRSR01013249.1:0-43722 GCA_001579985.1 Hypsibius dujardini
TGCCCCTATAAATGGTAGGTAGACGGAGATCAAGAAGACTGACATGCAAGACGCAGATACATCGAACAGACACATGGAATACAAAATGAAGATCTAAAAACATAGCAAAGAGAGACGCAAGCGCAGGCAGGCAGTCAGGGAGCAGATAGGCAGGCACAGAAGATAGACTGGAATGCAGGCAGACAGGCATACGGACAAACATACTGCCAACCAGTCAACCTGAAAGATAAGATAGGCAGGCAGGCAAGCAGACAGACAGACGGACAGACTGATAACAGACAAACAGACAAACAGACAGACAGACAGACAGACAGACAAACAGACAAACAGACAGACAGACAGACAGACAGACAAACAGACAGATAGGCAGATAGAAAGCCACAGAGTTCTACATATACATTCGCACGGAGAGATAAGAGAGTTTTCGCAAACGTTATATCGCATGGTATAGCGGTACTGTATAGAAAACTGAACTGGGGTCCGAGAGAGTTTTCTACATTGTACCGCTGTACCGTGCGATATACCGTTGGCGAAAACTCTCTATAGACGTACCTGGTAGATGCGGTCGAATAATTTCCAGCTAAAAAGCATGGGAGAGCTCCGCATCTTCTGCAAATCAAATCAAACGCCAGAAAGCCACGTCAGTCGGGCTATAAAAGATCAGCGATGGCGCGCGCGGTGTATGAAAATGACACGTCCGGTTATGGAATAATCAAAATTAACGAGTTTTGCTTCCGGTGACGTGAATCTCATGAGATCTGGCTGAAACGGGAAGTACCGCCTCTTGGGACAAACAGAATACATAACTGTAAATGAAGTGAGTAAATTAATTATCCCCGTGACTGCGTTCACAGGCGAAGTGGATTAGGATTCGTGGGATCTGCCCTTCCTGGTTTTGTTTTGTTTGTATGTAACCGGCCGAAATGCCGATGTACTGTACTGCCGCGATAAAAAGGTCGGTTAAGCCCCGCCTCCGTCATACGCGCCCCTGTCAAAAGTTGGCGCTCAGCAACACACACATGCCGAGTGCGCTGCGCGGGTGTAAAAACTGACCGTTATAACCGTGGCAGTACAGTACTGATTGATTAGCAGTCGGCGGTAAGCACATGCCACAACGAATATCCTGATTGAGGAGCACGGAAGACCACAACGTTACGTCATTGAACAAACTTGGAACAAAAAATTCGTAGATTACTAAAACTGAATTTGAAGTTTTATATTTATTGATAATTTATACACGATTCATTTCTATTTTTAATTCTGGCACTAAAAATTATTTATGAAATTAAAAATGTATGGAATTAAAAATTAAATATAACTAATACAAATCAAGTAAAAAAAACAACGGATAAGACTACAACAATAATAATAATAATAATAATAATAATAATAATAATAATTTCTTTCGAAAATAATCGCAGCTCTTGCGAATCAAATTTAAAGATTTAAATTTGAATACAAATTTACTGCATGTCTTAAGTTGTATAAAATATTGCTAATTTATGTGAGATTAATTTTTATTTCTCGTACTAAATATTAGTTAAGAAAGTCAAAATTCTTTAATAATACAAATAGGTGAAAATAATCAAATTAGCGGGTAAATAATTAATAATAAAATCACTCGTTTGTAACTGGTAAGCAAAAGTATTATTTAGTCGTTCAAAGACTGCAATAAGAATATAATAATTTATTTCGAGAATAATCGCAGCCTTTGCAAATCAAATTAAGTGACAAAAAATATTATTCACCTGACGTTTTAATCAAGTAATTACGCTGATTTTGATCTGCTTCACAACATGGAACGCAAACAGCACACAATCAACCAATCAATCAGCAGAACCCCTTCAAAGCCATTGCATGGCAAGTGGAACTGGAAGGTTGAAGTCATCGTATTGCTGCCGCGTACTCTTCACTACCAGAAACGAGTGTTTATCATCCGCTCAAAGTCAATTCAAGAAAATTCCCTCTTCAAAAACGGCAAAAACGCTGCAAAACAGGAATAAAATGCAACACCACCAAAACGCTGCAATCAACCAATCAACCAACACGAAGCCACACAAATTCTCCGCAAAGCGTCAAGCTCAAAACGACCGACAAAATCACAGAAGCACAAAACAGGTGCCATCTTTTTTCACTGTGTTGCACCGGCATGCTCCATCGGCGTTTTCTTCCTCGGATTGAGCCGCTCAATCCACGTTTGCCACGACGGCTGCGTGGGGATGCCGAGGCGCTTAAGGTTTGCCTTATCTCGCTGTGTTCGCTGATAGTCCCCCACAATGCAAGAAAAGCAAATGATGGGGATGCAGATGGAGAACTTGTGTCGCCAGAGCCACTTGACAATCAGTTTCGGCAGGATTGTCGGTCCGGCGGGCGCTACCGGTTTCTTCAACGGCGGTAGAGTGGAAGCTGGGTGAATCAACGGCTGACCGGGGATCCTTCCCACTGGGGGTCCTGACATTTTTTTATGGGGATGAAATCCCGAAATCTTCCTCCAACAGTCCGAAGACGATGCACCGGGGTTGGTTCTGTTAGGAAACAACGGCGAAGAGCAGTGAGTGTGGTAGAAGTTGAAAAAAGGGGCCAGAAAATCTGTGAGTGAGAAGTTGAGTGAGGAGTTAGTCCACCACTATTTTCGCACCGATAAAGCCCCAAAATGATCTCCAAACAGTCCGAAGAGTGCAGAGCCGTATCAATTTGGGATTTTAGGCACTACAGATAAAAATCAAAACACAATACGATTGTGAAACAGAAGAGAAATCGTTGCAGGAGAGAAGTTGAAAATTTTTACCGAAAAAAAAGCTTCTTCGGTTGCCTTGATCGAATGAACGAGTAGTAAAGCAAGGAACGAATCTACATTAGTAACGAACGATAGTGCATGCTAAAGGAACACACCAGAACTAGTGAAGGAATATGTTCAATAGAAAAGGAATAACTGAACATGAACGTGTGACGTCACGTGTAATGTGACTCTGACTCATTGATTGCGCAGCATCCCGAATCCCGATCCCAACGAGTCATTCCAATGATGTTTACATGCTCCCCTTCCTCAATTTTTTTCGCAATTTATTGATGTTTTTCCTTTTGTTTTTGTTTCGGATATCACTTTGTAAATACATAATATCTTCCCCTTGCTCAATTCATCGCTCCATAATTCTCATCCCGGAATTTTATTTGTGAGTTATTTGATCCAGGCAGAAATCTCCCCCTGTCCTGGTCGAGTCGCCATCTCACACTGCGTCGCATGGCACGCGATTACTCCGGACACTTTTGGCACAACTTCGCCGATGGCCACTCCTTCGACGAAGATGGGCCGCGGAACGGCGCGCAGCACTCCGAGGAAGAAACGGAGGAGAAGGATGACGCGGATCGGGAAGATTTCGACGCGCTTCGTGAACGTCTAATCGCGCAGTTGGAATCCCCGCAGTTTAACGGGCGTTTGAAGGCTCAAGTTCGCTCCAGCCTGGTGCTGCAGCTCACACCGCATGATGTGCTGACCGCGAAACCGCCGGGGCAGAAGACTGACCCTCTGCGAGAGCTAGCGAATGCCGTGGTCGCTCAGCATTTGGCTGATAGGTAAATAAATCCATCTACTAGTTTTTCTCTTGATTTGTGCAAAGTTCAGTTTTCTGTTTTGAAGTGACTTATTAAAGATTACTCCTAAATTTTTTTTGAAAACGTGAAAAACAAGCAGGGAAGGCGCATTTTTTTGTGAGTTCGGCGTTAATAGATCAATCCAAGAATCAAGCGATCAATCAACCGATGACCCTCTGCGAGAACTGGCAAATGCCGTGGTCGCTCAGCATTTGGCTGATAGGTACGCTTAAACAAATTCATTTCATATTCCTTTTCCCTTGATTTTTACAAATTTCAGTTTTCTGTTTTGATGTGGTTTCTTAAGAATTTCTCCAATTTTTGTGTGGACAACTTGAACAAACGAGCAGGGAAGGCGCATTTTTTGTGAGTTCGGCGTTAATAGATCAATCCAACAATCAAGCGATGGACAGTTGATGAAATTGCTACTGTTTAGCGTGGGTGTTCAACCAATCAAGTTTCGTTACTTGTTTTTTACCTTGTTTGCTCAAGTTGCATTTTTCTGTTGTTCGGAAGTTGTTGAATTTTTTTTTTAAAAAAAATTCGATAAAAAGTCTACATGAGAGTCTAGTTATAAGGAATGTTAGACTATTGTGTTGTGGTTGAAGCAATTTATCAATCAAGCGACTGTACTATTGGCTAATATGGGACCTGTGGAAATAATTATCAGGCAGTGATATAATTATTCCCGTTGGCAACAATTTCGGAATATGCGTGCTAACTAAATAAGTCAGTTCAATGAAGTTTTTAATTTCAAATTCGATTATTGTTTGTATTTATTATATTTTTAGGAATTTATTTAACTTTTAATGCTGTAGAATCTACCAGACGTTCAAAGAGCTGGACACGCCATTTTTTCATCCGTTTCGAGTTTTTTCAATTAATCCAGATTTCATTTTTTCTCTCACAGTGGATGCGACTTTTCCCTCTCCGTGTTCCTGCCCGAGTCCGGACTCAACCGCGACCTCCATCCCATGAGCCTTCCCAGTCTTCTCGCCTACCTCCGCGTGAAATACTCCAACTTCCGTGTGACCGAGCAGCGGAGTCTCTTGAGTGTCTTAATCGGACATTTACCGGTGGCTGAAGATGCCATTTCCGCCAGCTTCGCTAATGCTTTTGCAAAAAAGAACGCCGAGGCATTAGAGGGCCCGTCACGAGCAACGCAAACGGATTCGACTGTAAGGGAGCAAGATGTAATGCAGTTGGAGTTGCAGTGGCTGGAGATGAAGACGAAGCTGGGCTGGCGCCGTGGGGAGCGGTTCGTTGTAGAGGAAGCCTTGGCACGGTTCCGTACCGAGGTGGCGGACCAGACGCGGACGAGAGTGTTTGAGGACGCCATGCGGAATAAAGAAGCCGATGTACGAACAATTGTCTGTCTACCTGTCTGCCTGTCTGCCTGTCTGCCTGTCTGTCTTTTTGTTTGTCTGTTTATCTGCCTGTCTGCTTGTCTGTATGTCTTTCTGCCTGTGTCTATCTGTCTATTTATCTACTGGTCGCCGGTCGGTCGGTCTATCTTTTTGTCTGTCTGTCTGTCTGTCTTTTCGTTATCCGTTCGGCAGTGTCTTTTCTACCACCGCTGTAGCAGGGTATCTTGACTGACAAAGACATGCGGTTGTGGCCCTTGCCTCAGCTATGCGAGTATTCAGTGAAGTATTCATTGACAATGTTCTTGTCTGTTGGCAGATCCGCCATGCCGTGGAAGAAGAGAGACACCGTCACGCCCGCGAACTCCTCTCCGTCAGCGGCAACTGGGAAGCCAAAATGCAGGACCAGGAGGCTAAACTGGGCATTCTGCAGCAGCGACTGCAGCTGGCCGAACAGAAGGCATTCGTCGAACGACAAACGCTCCTCCAACAACAGGAAACCCTGGCCGAACGAGACTCCCAACAGCAACACGTTTTCGACACTCGCCTCAAGGAACTCGGCGAAAAAGAACAGGAACTGGTGACCCGAGCGAAGCAGGTCGCGGAATTCAGTAAGGCTCTGCAGACACGTGAGGCCGGCATCCAGCGGACCGTGGATTTGCGAGTTGGAGAGCTGGTTCGGCTGCGAGCAAAGGTGTTGGACGAACGGGAGGAGCAGTTGAAGAAGGATGAGGCTGCGTTGAACAAACTGAAGGTTCGCGTCTGTATGTCTGTCTGCCTGGCTCTCTGCCTGCCTGTCTGTCTCTTTGTCTGTCTGTCTGTTAGTTGTCTGTCTATCAGCCAGTATGTTTGTATGTGAGATTTTTCTGGCTGTCTGTTTGTCAATTCGTCTGCCGTCTTCTGTCTCCCCCTCGTGCTATATCTATCTCCCCTGGGTTGTCTGTTTATCGCCAAGTCTCTCATCCCCTTTGGTAATAGACCCATTTGCCTGCCAATTCTTCCTGCGATTTGCTCATTCGCCTGTCTGTTTTTGTCTATCCCTTGCTTTTTTAGCTCCTTTTTTGTCAAGCTGTGAATGGTCTTCTCTACCTATTGTCTGTCTTCTCCCAGTTGGGGCTCGTTGTCTGCCTCTCCAATCAGTCTGTCGCCCTGTCTACCAACCTGCCTGATCTACTCAGTACATCTTTGCATCTTGGGCTATTTGTCTTGCCTCTTTTGGTTCTTCCTGTCATTCGAACAATGACTGAGTTTGGTGCCCAACCTTGGAATCAGTGCAACAAAAAAAGCTTTTTTTGTTGCAGGAACACTTAACGAGAACCATCTTGAGCGAAAGCGGTGAACCAGACGTGACCGCCTCTGTCGAGCCCAAACCCTTCCTCCACAAAATCAAATCGGAGTTCTCCCGGCTGCACCGCGAAAATCAGAAGCTCAAAACCCGCCTGGCCACCATTGCCGACTATGAGACGCTGAAATCCCACAAGGCCGACTCGGAGCGCGAGGTGAAGATGCTCCGCGGGCAAGTGTCTGCGCTGCAGCGTTGCCTGCAGGAGGACCGACAAGAGCACACCGCCATGATCCGCGAACTCACCGAGAAAGTCGTCCAGCCGGATCATAATGCTGAGGCTTACAGGAGGGAAGCGGAGTCTGCGAGGGATAAACTGCTGCTGGAGGGGCTGCGGTGGGACGCAGAGAAGGGGAAGCTAAAGGCGACGGTGAAGGATCGTGGTAGGGAGATTGACCGGCTGCGCGATCGGCTGGCGCAGCTGCAGGAGAAGTATGAAAGTGTCAATGGGAAGCTGACGAGGATGCAGGAGCTCTCCTCGCAGGCGGCGTGGATGATGACACATCCTCAGGCTCAACCAGGTTCGAGAATAGATCTATCTGCCTGCCTGTCTATCTGTCGCTCTGTCTGTCTGCCTGTCTGACTACCTATTTGTCAATCAATCTATCTTCCTGTGCCTGCCCCCTGTTTGTCTGTCTTCTGTCTGACTGACTGTCTGTTTATCTCTTAGTTGGTCGGTCGGCTGTTTGTCTGTTTATTTGTTAATCAATCTACCTTCCGGTACTTCTGCCTTCCCGTCCGTTTGCGGTCTGTCTGTTTGTCGGTCGGTCGGTCGGTCTGTTTGTCAGTCGGTCTGTCTGATGTTTCGCCAGACATCATCTTCTCTTCCTTTTTAGCGGCTCCCATTGCTCAACCACAAGTTCGGCTCCGTCTCCCCGTCCTACAACCGGATTCGCTAAGCGGTGACGAGTCCTCCTCTTCCCTTCACTCGATCAGCGACGCCAAAAAGCGAATCAAAGCGTTGGAAGAGGAAGCCAACAGTATGCAGGCACACTTTGTCCAATACCGTCGCTACGTCACCACCCAGTTCCAATCTTCCCCACCCATTCACCTCCAACCCGCTACCTCATCTGCGTCCTCCAGTTTTGTGGACCCCACTCGAACTGGCAACGCTACAACAAATATCCAGAATGTCCGAACAGAAGCTCCCCGAAAACTTCTCCTCACGCAGTACCTCATTCAAGACGGGCAGAGACCGTCCACCGGCGCCTACAACGGAGCGTCCAGTTTGAATCCTCCTAAAGTGGTCTCCGGTTTATCCGGTGGCGATCTCGGGATGAATGCTAGGTCGTTGGAGGTTGAACTGCGGGAAGCGGAAGAAGGTGTCCGGATGGCGGAAGCCCCCGGCCCGAAGGAAGAGGATTTCGCGCCCTTGAAGTCGGACGTCGAGTCGAAAATTGACGCGGATGTGAGGGAGTTGATGGCCTCGGTGGATGTGCACGGCGATTTGGACGGTGAGGATGTGGGTTGGTGAATGCCAGGCGCGGTGATGTGGGGCGATCCCAGTTAGAGTCATGTCCGGCTTAACTTAAGCCAAAGCGTGGTGGTCCAAGTTTCAGCCATTTTGTTGCGGGCAGAATTCTGCACAGCTTCCCTTCCATCTGGAACGGGGTTTTCTGTTCGTTTACGGTGTTTTCGGTGTGGGTCTGTCGGAATTGAGAGGTAGTTGAGTTGGTCTGAATGTGATTGTGATACTCTTCGGTATGTTTTTGTCCTACTGTCTGGGACCTCTCATGATGGGTAATTGATTTTAGTTCCACGTTTTGGCATTTGGTCTGTTTCAAGTGTGTGGAGTTTTTCCCAGGTTTTGACGTGGGGTGTTGGTAGTGTTTTTTGCTTATTTATGCTAGTCTTTGATTGATCTCTGTTCTGGGTTTGTTCATTTTACATAGCAAGTTATCAGCTTACAGCTTGCCTGGGTGGCTAGGGTTTGCTCATGTGTGTAGTGTCCGAATGATCTAATTAAAAAACATGTTTGATATTTAGGATGCAGTTCTTCAAATTGAGACGCTGGCACTTTTAAAATAGACCTATCGGTCGGTCTGTTTGTCTATCTGTGTGTGTGTGCCTGTGTGTTTGGAATGTTTATGTCTGCGTCTGTTTGCTTGCCTGTGTTATTGTATATTTTCTGTTTGTAGGTCTGTCTATCTACCTGCCTGTTTGTTGGTTTTACCTGTTTGTCTCTCTGTGTATGTGTATGTATGTGTGTGTGTCTGCTTGTCTTTATCTGTTTTCTGGTTATCTGTCCGTCTGCCTGCCTGCCTGTTTTTCGGTCTGTTTGTATGTCTGTGTGTCCATCTGTCTGCCTTGTCTGTCTGCCTGCCTGCTTATCTGTTTGGTATCTACTTGCTTGTCTACTTGCATGTCTACCTGTTTGTCTGTCGGTCAGTTCTTCTGGTTATTTGTTTGTTTATCCGTTTCTCCAGCTTTTTCTGTCTGCGTGTCTTGGACTGCCTTACCTGCTTGTAATTGCATATTCTTGTTAGAACTGCGGCAAACGTACAAAGACTCGTATTTCCTTCTAATGAACATTAACGCTTGTAACCATAGAAAGAACACCCGTTGCCGTTATGAGTGAAATAGCTCGATTCGAATCTCTTGATCCTACGTCGTCCCCTTCATGAATATGGATCCATTTTCCCTAAATAGGCCGGTCAGTAACCACCCACACACCTTCCCTGCATACAGAAGAAATTCAACTTGTTTTGTTTGCTTCAGCAACCCACTCAGACACATCGACGATGCACGTATCGTCAAGGCTATCAAATCATCCCGGAAACCCTCGAAATCACCCCCGGACCCAAGGGATACGACAACAGCTGCCGCGTCCCACATACCATCACCAACCGTTTCAACCATCTCGATAGGGTGTTTGCTGATCCAGCCATTAATGGCAATGTCTACCCGAAACATCTGGTTTATCGACGGAAAAACGGCGATAATCACGTTCTGCCGTCAAAGAGCCTGAAGCCGGGCACGACACCAAATTTGCGGATTATGCATCAGACAGCACTGTATGCCAATATGGTTTGTTTCTGTGCTGAACGACTGACTCAACTGCTGCAATTTGTTTAAACGGACGTGTTTAACCACGGGACAAATGGAAACACAGATAGTTCTACAGAAAAACTGACAAACAAACATAAAGGCAATGCACACTGTCGACAGACAGACAGGCTGGAAGCCAGACATAGCCAGGCAAACAGAAAGTCGCACAAAGAGCAGACTCGCAGACAGACAAGCCCACAAACGTTGCAAAGATAAGTAGTCAGGCATACAACGACAGATAGCCGAATATATTAATTTTCAGGTTTTACGGTATTATGGTTATTATGTCGAACGCTTACCGGGCGGTGATATCACCTTTCCGGAGTATGGTTACCGGGTGCGTCAAGTGGAAGTATACTACCATATGGATGACGATACGATTTCCGTGTTCGAGCCGCACTTGGAGAACTCCGGGCTTCCTCAGGGTATCACTTGCCCACGAAGACAATATTACTGGCCAGGGACAGATCTCTCGAACCGGAGGGCCTATTGTCTGACTGACTTCAAGCTGGGTCATGACTACCAGATTGCCCAGTATAATATTCATTTCTACGACGCCGATGAATTTACTAAGGCTAGTTCACCAATTGGCTAACAGGTGTTTGAGGGCGGATCGGTAATCTCTTGGGTGTTTCAGACTTACTGGGAAGATCATTTACCCTTAGACAACTTCGGCCGCTCAGAAGAGCCACGTGTGGATCCGGTTTGGGAGAAGGCTCAGGCACGCCGTAAAGCCTTCAAGCCACAAGATGCCCAGAATAAAATTGAGGAATCCACGACCATGCACCGGAAGGTCTATCATCTTCAGGTGAAACCCGAAGACAAACTGCTCTTCGTGGGAATCGTGGACGATACGATGTGCCCCATGGCTCGCTTACGGCCGGTTGTCGTTGAGGTATGTCGTTGAGGTATATGCCTTATCTTTCTGAATGTCTTCGAAATGTTCTGTTGCCCTTTCTGTCTGTTTTTCTGTCTGTATTCTTCTCGAGCACTGCCCTATCAGTTCATTTATGTCTCGTCCTCTATCATTCGTACATCATTTACTTATGCTCAGAGCACAGTTGTATGTTCTTGAAAAATTAGCTCCACTCTATTTACATAATTTTAATTAGTCAGCTATTTAGACATGATTTTGTTCAGTTTCTTTTGTTCATTTTAAAATTAATTCTTTCCTTCAACCTCACTTCTAAAAATCATTTTTTCAGTCTAATAAATCCTATAAACCTATAAGTCTCATAGATTGGAAAACAACAATTTGGGCTTGGAACGCTCAATTTCAAATGAAACAAACACTTGAGCAAATAAGCGAAGGTTGGGCAGACACGCGATAACGTGAACAGCTTCTACTTGTCCAGCAACCGGTGCAAGTAATCACTTTACGGACGGAAACCTGTCTAGGAAACAAAAACTGAAGTATCACGTCCCCAATGGATGCATATGAAAGGCAGCCGTTTCTATTATTGGGGAATATTTTACACAAGCAGATTGCGACATACAGAGGTGGAATTTGTGTCAGTGATGCCGATCTGTGATTCGGCGAGCTTAAGGTTTCGGTTGTTGAACTGTACGACGAGTTGCCGTATGCTCGCATCACAACCGGCCCATAGCCACACGACGTTTGTGTACCATCTTTGCGCAAGGCAAGTCGCTCACGTCGTGCTATTGTTGTCCAACAAAAAGTCGGGTACCGGAAATGACAACGATCCAAACAGTGCCGACGGGACTGATGAGGGAGAAATAATGGACTTGTGAAAAGCGGGGGAAGCTGTTACCGTTCTTGAGGAGATACTCTTCAGGATTACCGGTCACAAAATAAGCGTCAACAGGGGCCAAACTTTGGTAGCGAGTACCTAATCCCGCATCACCAATCCTGGAGGCAGACAGCGTTGTCACAATCGAGACCGGTCTTATTTCGACGGGATTGCTTTCACAGCAACACTCAGTGAGCGATCCTAATTCAGTATAAGCAGTCCTACCACGGCTCTATGCGGGAACGTCGTCCATGCGGTTATTGTCGACCAACTGCAGTTGGTCGCAACAGATGAGAGCAACGCAAAGGTAAAACATTTCGTGAGCTAAGCTGTTTCTGGGGACGTCAGTTTCAGAAGGAAAACAGACGAGATTCCGACGCGAAGTCCAGCGTCTTCTGCCGCCCAAATGTATTATGAGCGGCGAAGCGTTTATCGTATTATACCGAATTAGTGAACCGCATTTAATCTGATGGTCTCGGTGGACAACGCGACGTTTCAGTTGATTATCGGGCCGGGTACCAGTGCAAAAACATTTAAGCCAATCGACGCTCAAGGACCACTTGACTTCACTGTAAGTAGCCCTTATTGGACCCCAACGCGTCATCTTCGAAAACACTTGGTGTCGCCAAAAAAAGCAACCACGCGCGGTCGGTGTTTTATCTGGCGGAGGGCTGTGTCAGGCATTTTTTTATTTCAAGAAATATTCTTGTTTGGTCGTGTTAAACTGTCTGAGAAGCTTAAATTTAGTTCCGAAACAGCGGATTGACTTCACAGAGTTCCGGTGACGCCCTGTAGATTTTTATACTCGAAGCGTTTATGTTTGATGATGAATGACAGATGATTTCGCCTAGAAACTCAACAGGAGTGGCGCTTTTCGACAAAATTAGGACATCTAGCATGTCACCGAATACCTTTTACCGTAATTTGTAACTCACTTTGCCGTCCGACATATCATTGTTGAAATGGCAGCACAATTTAATAATTTTATTAAAATTTTCTTCAGCGTTTCTGCTGAGGTAGAGCCGTTTATCCTGGAGCATCCAACGGAAAGTGTTCTCGTAGTTTGCTGGTTCGAAGCGTTTCACAATCGCCTGTAGCATTTTTTGGTTTTCGAAACACGACGTTCCACCAGTTTTTTTAGTTAACCTGTTAGTTGGGGTTCCATCGACATGGTACAATACTGCTTATTTCAAGCGTTTCTGCTCCGTCCAGTCGGGGCTAGCGGCAACGTTTCAAGCCAGTCGTCTACCGCATCGCCGGTGTTTCAGAATAAGACCGGTAAGCCAACGTGACCTCCGACGATTTCTGCGTCCTTGAAACCGTCCGCCAAAGTTTTGGAATCGAAAATTACCTGCGTACCCGTTGTACTCGTCAATGTTGTTCAGCAGCGTGTTTTGGAACACCCGACCTTGTCGACGATCAGCTACTGTAGTAGAAGAACCAATGATAAGACCTACGGCTATCGAGGGAACCGGAATGGAGTCTCGTATTATTACGCACACACGCAAATAGAATAAAGAAAGGAGCAAAATTCACAAACTTCGACTAATTCACTGAAGGTGTTTAGGACACCTAAAATATCCGATTGGTTGAAAGATAATTAGATTGAACCACCAAGTCATTGATGACAGATTAAAAATGATTCCTTCCTCCACCTACGGCGAAGTGAAGCTACACAGACGCAACACAAAAATTTGACCAAAGAGCAATCACGGTGTGACGGTCCGGAGTCCGCGAAGTCAGGAAACTCATCAGGACGGCACGGGAACACCCTGCATAAATAACACAAAATGAAAAGACACACAACACATCACCGAGTCCGGCCTTCCGTAACAGTTGTTAAGTGATGTGTTCTACTCTTGACTTCATTTTACCAAGTCAGCTATTTGGACATACTTAATTTTGTTTAGTTCGCTATTTAGAGTCATGTCCGTTATTTATATCCCTACTTAATCTCGTGTTTTTCATTTTGAAATTAGTTGTTTCTTTCTACCTCACTTCTAAAAATCATTTCTTCAAAAGTGTTTGTTGGACCCTTCGCCGCCAGAGTGAACAAGTCCTACAATAACAATAGATAGCTGTGACTTTAACTTACCTGTTGGTACCAAAAGCTAATCCGGAGCTTGCAAAACAAGATCACAATTTGCATGATTCATACGCCCCCCTCCTGTGATCCAAACCATACAATTGATTGGTAGATTGTTTTGTTTTGTTTTGGTCGATTGTTTAGTCAATCAAACAAATCGGATTATTAACCATTTCTTAATTTAAAACAATCGACCAATCAATTGCATGGTTGCATTATCAATTGTTGCAGGGGAGGGGCGTATGAATCATGCAAAATTGTGATCTTGTTTCGGAAGCTTCCCAAGCTTTGTCTGTTTGTCTATCTGTCTGTTTGCCTGTCTATCTGGGTGGTATACTGGCTATCTGGCTGTCTTTCTGTCTGTCTGTCTGTTTGTCTTTGTCTGACTTTCTGTTTGAACAACGCATTTGTAGCTGACTGATGAATTTGTTGTTGTTGTAGTATTATCTCGTGGACGAAACAATGAAAGTAGTAGAGTTCCGCATTGGAAATGACGCACACCAGTTTGGATCTGCTCTAAATACTGTAATACGCCGAGGAAGGATACCAATGGGCATCGTTGAACAAAACATGCAATTCGGTCTAGGTAAATGAAGCAATGACGTTGGGAAATTTCCTGGTTGTTTGTCATCACGTGTTATGTCTCGTAGGTCCTTTCCATAAGCCCTATATCACGGAGTTCTACAATCCTACCGATTTATTCGTGGGTAATACCTTGTTCCTATACGGGCAGAAGATTTTTCTGGTGGAGGCCAATGAATGGAGTCGTAAATGGCTGAAAGAGAAACTGGGCGTCGAAATGGGACCGAACGTTGCATGGCGGGAAAAATATGAACGTCGACCCCGGCAGACCTCGCGAAACCTGGTCGTTCCAAATTGCACCGGTTATGGCTCCTATGATGACAGTATGAAAAGCGTGCTGGAAATCGATCCCCGTATTCGATGTCCGAACGAATTATCGGAGCTGTGTAACTCGCAGGACATTATCAAGTTTGGTGCCAGATTGGTGAGCTTGGTGCTCGACAGCAGAGCTTCACGAGCTAGTAAATACACAGACAAACTGATAAATGGGTGCACAAACAGACAGATCTAGTGACATGTAGACAGACATGCAGTCAGACAGACAAACGAATACAGACAGACAAACAGACAGAATGACTGACTTACAATCAAGCAGACAGATATGGAATTCCCAGTTTCCCTACTTGACCTCTGTTTTGTTCAGTATTCACGCCATCCAGACGCGCATATTCCTGCTTATTCTATTCTCTACTACGTATCGGACGACACCATGGCGGTTTTCGAGCACACCGTTACTGGTGATGCGAGCTACGGCAGGAAGTTCTTTGCGCGCCAACGATGTCCTTTACCCGAGTATCAAGGCGATCCATTCCAAAGAACACCATTCCCCACGCCGTGCTACGACTATACGCACCTCATACCCGGGAACATTCTAACCATCGCCGGAACCAGGTTCTTGCTGACCGTGCCGGATGTGCATATTTACGATGTCCTGGAGCGACATCCCCTCCTGTTTTCGTGTAAAACTATTCTGAGCCATAAATTTCCCCAAGCAGCCTCCCCATTTTACTGTCAATTAGTTTGCCGTCTGTCTGTTCTGCCTATCTGCCTGCCTGACTGTCGATCTATCTGTCTGTTTGTCTGCCTGTCTGAACTTTTGTGTTTAGTATTTTCTCTTTATTCATTCAGGTGAACAGAAAGAACTTATCAAACAGGCCATTGAAAATGAGTCGGTGAAATCACCGGAACCCTTGCCTCCAGTGACCGATGAAGAGCTGTTAGTTCTTTTCTTCGCCTATTTCTTCAACGAAACTCTTCATTTAAAACATTATCTTCCCTAGGCAAGCCCAAGTGATGCCTAGAGCGGCCAAACTGATGCAACGCATCAAATACTGGATCCTCTACAATCCATCCTTCCTAATGCTCCTGCTATCCGCTAACGACGATGAAAACTTGTGCATCATGACTGCCGGTCTGCTGGAAGATGTCTGCAAAGCCGGAAAGGTGGAATGTGATCCTTTTTCCGCAGCGGAGGTCGGCCAGCGACAAGATTAATCGTGCTTTACTTAAGACAGAAGTCTTCATTGAAATTTTTTAATTTAAGGTGTACAACCGTGCGCGGTCTTACTACAACCGGATCGAGGACCAACTCCTCTACGTAGACGAGTTCATCCGTTATGTCTTTCAACACGGAAAGGGCGTGAAGCAATGCCACGCGGAGCTGAACCCGCGCGGTCCGGATCCGCTGTTGAAGTTCCGTCTCGATCTCCACACCGGCTGAATGTTTCTCGCTGTTGCCAATACTCTTCAAAGCATGCGTCTTTTGAACAGCAGACCATTGTGACTGCCACAAGGCATATTAATAAAATTAACCCACAAGGCATATTAATAAAATTAACCTATGACATAATCAAAATTCTGATTTGTTCTATCAAGACCGCCTAATCACTAAATCAAAGTGTTCTTCTCATATTGTGACAAAGGAGTTGGGCCAAAGCGAAGTCAGTGGCAATGACGGTACAGTGTGATTTCGCCCACCCCATGAAACTAACTTTTCGCGATACTGTTTTATAATTCAAAATTCAATTTTGAATCGAAGCTATGACTAGCTTTTCAAAAACACTAGCATTAATTGTGTGTGATGTCATCCACACTTTAACCCGTTAACATCCGGTGCCAGATTGGATCCCATTTGAGTGGCAGAAGTATTTTTTTCTTCCACAATTCTGTTCAATTAAGAAAAAAAAATTTGGCGAATTTGACAAATTTGTGTTTTGTTGGGCTGACTAATGTTCACTGTCTAGTTGGAAGCAAAATTACCAATGAAAAACGTTTCTTGCACTGATGCGCGCCATATTTGGTTCACACATCAATCAATCAATCAATCAATCATTTTCCATAGTAGTGAATTTTATTCAGTTTTTTAAAAAACAAATTCAACACCTTTTTTGATCACTGGTCAAGTGCCAGTAAACAGTCTGCCTCGGATAATTGTCCCTAAAGTGTCAAAAGATGATAAACTTGGTGGATGGAAAAAGTCATACATTTTTTAAAATTTCGGCCAGCTCACAGCCTGCGGAGACCTTTTCACCCAAAAAAAAGTGAAAAACTGGTTAGTTTTGACAATCTTGCCGGACATTTGTCAAGCAGCAAATGAATTCGGTTCGTTTTGTCCTTACGCGACGACGTGCCGACGGTCTCTTCGACCGCTCCGGAAGTCCAGTTCTAAAGGAAGGATTTCTAAACCGAACGAACCGCAGCTCGCCATCCAGGCCCTTGAGAAGGTGGCGTACCTTCCGATTATGAAGACCTTCCCGCGAGCCGCCGGAGTGGTCGCCAACTCGCTACAGGACATTCGAATCGGCCTGGACGGGATTGCAGCGGACCCTTACATGGCCGGCTTGATGGTGCAGTGTCGGACCATTGTTCCCGGAGAAGAAGCCAAGCAATGACATGAACAGCTATGCCGTCGAGGAGAAAGTCGCCAAGTAATTAGACGGCAAAGACTCGGAGAGTGTGGTGTATGTGTCATTCGGGTCGTTTGACACCCCGACGGACGAGCAGGTCGCCTTAATCGGCCAGGCGCTCGTGGAGCTGGGGAAACGCTTCATTTGGTCGCTGCAAGCTCGGTGCATCAAAGTCCTGACGGAGGGGCTGAAACGTAAGCTGGAAGGTCGACGGTTTAGTGTTGCCGTGGACGCTGCAGAAACTGATTCTGGTGCATCCGTCCGTCGTGGTCTTCGTCAGTGGGTTGTCAAGATGGAAGCAGGCTTGCTCATCCCAGAGACCGGGACGAAGAGTTCGCGGTTGGTTCCGGTGAATGAAGTCAATGCTGCGATTCGAAAGGTTGGAGAGTGAGACCAGAAAGGTATTGCCGATGGTGGGACCGGGCATGGGGGATGTTATCCTGACTTCGTATGGTTTTAGTTGGGTGAGAAAAAAAAACTAACAAAATGCTTGATATACGAGGGACACTCTAAACGTCTTGGCACTCAGTCATTTATATCGCGATTGGAAGGTGCATTCCTATTCTGGTATCACAAGTATTTAGATCAGCAAATTCTACATTATTTCTGAATTTTTGTTGAATTACGGCCAAAGACCTAGAGGGAAGAATTTTTCTAGCGGAGAGTAGTTGACCGCAGTATAAACGTGAATTTTGTCCAATGGCTCACACGCGTCTCAGCCATTCCATGGCAAATAATCAGAATGTTTTCTTTATTGATGTAAACAGCCTAATTAGAGAGCTAGTTAATACAGTTGAGGTAAAATGATTCCGGCAAGGCTAAGAAAAAGTAAGATCGACGGGTCGTATCGCGCGGCATGAAATCACGCGGCATATGTGACTTGATTGATTGTTGTTCTCAATATAGTGTCGACATTTGTTCTGGTTACTGCCCACATCCATCTACTTTCCGAATCTTTTGTGGAGTGCCGCAACCGGATGTAGGAAAATTGTTTGTTGTTGCATTTAGTAGCGAAACTTTGTTTATCTGCATATAAGTCCATTTAAAACAACTTGCAATGGTATTGAGAAGTGTGTCTTCCAAAAGAAATTCCTCTTCTCAATTCCCTGCATGCAGGTCCGTGAAACTCGGTTTTACCGCCTATGAGGTCATGATCTAACTAGATATGTTGAGTGATTCGAAAAGCAGTCGCTTCGTGCAGAGTAAATGACTGACAAGGGAACCGAACGGTAGCGGACACGCTGATCTCTCTCAATTTTTTTCCCAAATAGTGGACTAAATTAATAGATTTTAGCAAAACAATTTCGTCTACAAACAAGCTTTGGTCTAAGCGGAAGAAAATTCGAAAGTTTCCCAATGGCGCCGCGGGTTTCTCATTGTGTCCAAGCATTGATTGTTTGATTTATGCTCTAGCAAAACTCATTTTAATTTTAACCACTCTAAAATGTCGTTTTCTGAAAACGTTTGATTCCAACACTTTTAACACCTTTCCACTCCAAATTCGATTTGGAATCGATTGACATCAGCAAAATCGTATTTGGATGACAGAGGGCGGAGCTATGGGCTATTTTCAATCTAGGCTTCCGAGTGACATTGCAAAAATGACCCATATCCGCCCCCTATCATCAAAATAAGATTTTGCTGATGTCAATGGATTTCGAATCGAATTCGGAGTGGAAAAGTGTTAAAATCTTGGAATCAAACGTTTCGAAAAACGACTTTTTACAGTGGTTCAAGTTAAATTGAGTTTTGATCCAGCATAAATCAATCAATCAATGCCTGAACTCAATGAGAATTTTCGAATTTTCGAATTTTCTCCCGCTTAGACCAAAGCTTGTTTGCAGACGAAATGTTTTGCTAGAATCTATCAATTTAGTCCACTATTTGGGAAAAAAATTCAGAGAGACCGGCGTGTCCGTTACCGTTCGGTTCCCTTGTGAGTGCCAAGACTTTTGGAGCGCCGTAAATCCAATCGGGTTCGTAGTGAGTCTGTTGAAGTAAGTCTGCAGTTGCAGGGCTGCCGGAATGCTCATGCGAGATTGGTCGAGCTGGTAGAGACGATGTAACGCATCACGTGCGTACAAAACACAGCTTACTATGGTTCCTAAGCAAGAGTTAACGGGTAGTAGATTTGATATCACATGGACTTCCAAAAAGCCCGAAAAAATCCCTAATTGGCTTAGTTTTGAAATAACATCTGATTATGCTAAACAGTTACTCAAAAAATCCCAAATTTAGTCATTTAAAGTTTGGATTTAAAGAGATCCCAAAGAGAAAAGCTTGATCGTCGACCTTGTTGAGGTATTCGGCGATAGTAAAAAAATTTCAACCTCAATAAATGTTTGAAATTTCTAGCATCCAATTTTAATCATCTTAACTAGTCATCTTAACTTCATATTCTTGTTAATATTAGTAAAATAAAAGTGGATGGAAAACCCTGGAGCATTTATATTACAATAATTGAAAATATATGAATAATTAATAATGCTTTAACTTAGTAAGCCTATTGCCATTCTAATCACAATGTTAATATACTAACTAAAAATTAAAAAAAAGAACAACAAGAATAGTTTCGATATTATGTATTTATATATTATATCACAATAAAAAAATACATTTGAGATCGAAATTAAAATATCCTTGCGTCAGAAAACAAAATATTGAAATCCTCTGAACGCAAAAAAATGCAGTAAAGCGATTCTCATATGACGAGCTTCAAGTGGTTGATAATATGTAATTATTGGCCACATGGAAGTACCTTCTATATGAGAGTACCTGACAATAACCAATTACCGCCTCATTCACCAGCGCGCCTCTATATAAAATGACCAGCAATTGCAAAACGTACGTCAACATCTAACAGGTCTGTGTGAGGTCGGTAATGACCGTCCAGGCCGTCGCGTTCCCGGCCAGCAGATAAATCTGACAGAGGATCTGCACCACGTTGCAGCCGAGTGTCAGCGCGATCCACGGGCAAAACACCTCGTCAGCCAAATCAACCAAAACACACAAGGAATTGTGTCGGATCCGGAACCACTCGAGACTCTTGACGGCCATCACTCCATCCTCCTTGATGCAGTGGTGCATGTCGTTTTGAATATGGTGGAAATCGATCGTCAATGTCACGGCGATGAGGGTGAAGAAGTAGGCCTGCACGACATAGATGAAAGCGGTTAACAGATCGCTCACCAAATTCAAGAAGATAATTTCTACGTCGTCTCATGCTGCACCCTCCATCAGCGATCCTCTTAACATGGCGTAATCTGGGCCTGAAAAAAATTGAGAGTGTGGTTATTACTTTAATAGTATTAAAAAGATTTTCTACGTCGTCGTATATAGATAGATTTCTTCTTAAAATAATGTTCGAAACTTCCACACACTTATACACATACACTATTTGAAAATTAATCACTGTAAAATAAATTTTGTCATGTTTTAATGTTTGTTTTTCTTACGTTCAAATTTCAGTTTTATTGGTGTTATTTCTTAAAATAAATTATCGCCAAGGTTCCTGATCGGTGGCATTTCTCACCCGGGCACAATTTTCGCTAGTAACACAAACCACGTCTCCTCCCCATTACAGCAACAGTACATATTCGTTCAATGACATTCAGGCTTAGTTGATATTTGATCGACATACACCATAGTGTAGGTGTAGTCAGCCTCCAAATGCCGTTCACAAAGTACGCACAGTTGTTCATGTTAGCACCAAAGGTACACCCTTGCTATTTCAGTAGAATATTCAATCTATTTGGAATTTTAAATCCGCTCTTTCTTTATCTTCCAGATCACCGCTGGATACCTTTTCGTTATTTAACCTTATAAACTTTTTCGCCCCATCCCACGACTGATGAACGGGATATTACAAGCGCCAGATCAACATAAATATCGCGCAGAAAAGAAACTTTAGATTTTCAAAAATACGTTTTTTGCGTATTTAATTTTACTAATTTTCTGTTAGAAATAAATAAATGTTCACTTAGCTCATACAGTTATTTTTCTGCGTATAAGATTTCATTTATTTTCTCGTAAAATAGAAAAAGTTTTTATCTCTCTCGGGGTTAGTTATTTCTTCACAAAATGTTTGAATATAGAATTTGCCTGATTAAACTGCTGATGCAGTCGCTCCCCACGTTGAATGCTTTTAATCTGGAGCTGATCAGTACGATTCCCTTGAACGTATCAGTGGGCATTGCCTTGCCGTATACCGGGGCATCACTGGACGTGGCTCAGACCACTGTCAACGCCCGCTATGCCTCTAACAATCTCAATCTCTCCGTGGCCTTACTTTTCAACCGAAGCGACACCACATGTGACAACTCGGACATCAACGGACCACTTCTCTTGACGGAGTATTTCAACACGCGAGCATATGGTCATTGTGCAGCGGTAATCGTGTCCGGTTAGTGTCGAAAATTTTAGCTTGACATAAGCAGTCAAAAGTTCAGCTATCTTTATCTATCTATAGTTTCAGATTTGTCAGCACACAAAAATATGTTCAGGGGTAAACCATTTACACGCGACTACCTCGCCAGTTTTCAACATTTCTAAATTTTTTCCAAATCTGAATTTCGCAATCAGTAAAACAATGAGTTTCCTAAATTTCGAGTGATTTTGGATGTTGCGGCATCATCTGTGGTGCAATACCGACCGTTTTTGCAAAACCGTGTGCAAAAGCTTGGCGTGCTGACTTTTCAATCAGCAAACAGTGCAATTGTTTTTGTGACTGAAGTTAACAACCTTGGCAATGGTTCAAAGTATGGAAATTTTGTGCTGCGTATATTTGTAATTCCAGTTGAAATTGTTGATGGGCAACAAAAAAGATAAAGGCTTGCCGAGATTTGTATACATTTTTGATTTGTGGTGTTTAACTTAAAGTCACTGAAAATCACGAAAAACTAGGCTTTTTGCACGTTGAGGCACAAAATTGCTACAACACGTGAAAAGCCTAGAAAATCCTGAAAAAATGTTCTTAACAGAGATAATCGATTGTACTAATGAAATTAATTTTCAGATTTGAAAAAACATTAACGCGAAACAAATGGTTGGAGAAATAAGAAAGTGGTCGCGTGTAAATGGTTTAACCCTGGACTGAATTCTTCACGGTAAATGGCGAAGCAGTTTAATGCAGAGCAAATGATTGGAGAAATGAAAAGGTGGTCGCGTGTAAATGGTTCACCCTTGTTCTTCACGGTAAAACACATAGTCTTTAAAAAACTTATACATGCATGTACGATCCAGACGAGAAAAAAATCGTTTTTAGGTTGTGGTGGATATCTAATGGCGCCATATCTTGCCAAAGGTGTGCAAAATGTCTTGTCATGTTTCACATACTTAACGCTTTTCTATGAATTGCATACCTTGGTTTCTGTGTAATTCGTCGCAATGCTGTTTCTCCTTCTAGAATGGGATGTGCTACTCTTCACCAAGTAAGATGCTGATTCACTGCCGATAGACAAACAAATCGATTTCACCTAGCCAAAATTATAATGCTGCTGCGGCTTCACTTCATCGAAACTTCTCCATGCAATCTCATGTATACCTCCATATTGTACGTCTGAAGAAAAAATGTAAAAAAGCTATCAAACGCTTATTAAACTACTGTATTACTTGAAGGTATCAAGAGATAATGAAAATATGGAATTAGTGAGAGCGGGGGTATCTAAGCAACTTAAATGAAAACTAAAATTAGTCAACTAATAACTAGGTATGAAGAATGTTTAGTTTAGTCTTTTTTAGAGGTGCAAATCTTAGGTCTAGCTTTATCTAAAAATTATTCAATAAAATTTTTAGTTTTAACTGTTTCCCATTTAAATTTCTACTAGCTAAGACTTTGATTTAAGTATTTGTGCCCACTAAAAAACTAAAGTTAAAAAATAGTATAAATAAAATTAGTAAGAATATTTTCGATTTAGTTTTAAGTGTAGTTTATTTATGCCATCCCTAGACGTATGCCTTTCAGATTGCTAAATATATTTGACATAACTGTTAGCCCAAAAACAGTCACGTTGTCTCCATGAACGTATTTTAATTGCCAAAATTTCCCATCACTTTTTCGTTAGCAATAAGTTTTAAAAGTCAAGTATTTTGAGATTTAATAAGAGCCGAACCATTTTGATACCATTGATATGTCAAAAAGAAGGTGAAGTCAATGCACTGAATGATTTGTTCCAGTGGTTGGGTACCTCCCGCCGTGTACAACCACATTGCCACCCCGACCTCCCTCGGTATGGCGGGATCCATCGAAGACTCTGGCTCCGCTCTCCTGGAACTGCTTCGCTTCTTCAAATGGTTCCACACCACCATTTTGATGGAGTTCTCCAATGGTTCCATCATCTACGACCAGATTTACAACGCGATCCTCTCGCTTCTGGCACGGTACCGAAAGTATGATGTGCTCAGTATTGAGAGAATCCAATATAGCACGAAAGACGAGCAGTCGCAGAAAATTGCCCTTCAACGAGCCAGCGATCGCAGCCGAGGTAAGAAAGTCCTGGATGAACAACCACAAGGCACAACCACAAAACATGTACTCACTTTTTACTAGACTTGTCAGAATTAAGCGTGTCTTTTTAGTGCTCATGATATTAGCGCCGACTGCTGTCGTCGTCCGTTTACTGGTAAAACAAAATTAATTGCTCAAAACCCAACAAGGAAATTGCATCACTTTCCCCCAGCAAAACCTTTCATTTCTGATTATTATCACGTATTCGCCTGGTTCATCTGGCAATATTGCCATTAAAAACATCGACAATAAACGATACCTTCCATTTTTGGCTGAAAACTTTATAGAGGGCGCTGCAAAGTTACAGGAGAGGAACCCTTAAAATTAAATGCTGGACTGTTAGCTTCAGTAATGCGCTGAATAAAACACCGATCTAACAATTAATCGAAATGAAATCTTTTCGATATTGCAGCGCCGTATATAACGGATTAAACGAGTTTTTAAGGTTTCAAAATAGAAGGTCTTGTTTATTGCTGATTTTCTCGATGGATACATTGCCAGCTACACCAGGATACATGATGACAATCAGTAGTAGAAGATTTTGCCGGGGAAAGTGATGCAAATCTTTTGTAATATAAGAATTATATAAAACTATGTCAGACAAAAGGTCACTTTTTTTGCAGAAGCTAATGAACAATATGACCATTTTTACCCCAGGAAGTTACGTAAGCATATATATACGTCATGCACTTAGTGGGTATTGACATTGAAGGACAGACACGTTAAATATTTAAAATGGATTGTAAAAAGAAACCATTTTGACTGCAGGTATTTATTGTAATGCAACCAACTCAGCAGACCGTTTATGGTCCTTCATCGTTGTTCAGTCTTCCTAATGCTGAGGTACTACAGTAAAGCATGTATAATGCGACATTCTCAGTGAACAGTGTATTATGAGCTTATGCTTTCGGAGCAAATAAATTCCAGGCCAGATATTTGCTCATTCATAGGACAGAGATATTTTTCGTTCGGTGCTGTACCTAACGACCTTCGCACCGGAGGGACACGCAGCTGGGGACGTGAACACGCTACTCGCAAACCGATCGATGACCTTGTATGGCACAAAAGCTGAGAAAGGAATACAGGTACGATATAGCTGTAGAAGTATCTCTACAAGTACAATCCGGTAAATTTCTATTTACCCCGTTTTAATTCGTTGACACATTAAACGCCAGTCAATAGCAATTTGAGTATGGTGGAACTCTGCCTATAAAGTGAAATAAGATGTCCTTGGCTTTTCTTTCATCTCAAATAAATTTAGAATCAATGGGTTTCAGCGAAATATTATTTGAGTTCAAGCAGGGCTTGTACGTGTAATTTCCAAGAAGGACTGAAATTTAGTGCTCCCTTGAGCATCCGAAAAAATTGGTTGCAGCAATCGATTCTAAGTCTATCTGTGAATGGATTAAGATTGAAAATGATTACCTGGTGGATATGCTCTGAATCCGATATAACCTTTTTAATTATCAACTGCTAAGCCCACAACCCTATTCTCCAAAGAGTAGGCACACACATTTTCCATGAATGCAACCGTTTTTTTCCTAACCCCCAACAACTTGGAGTTGACCCAGTAGCGATAGCGGAACTGGAGTAAAGAAAAATTACAACATTAAGTGATTTATAATATAATTTTATATAAATATAAGATGTCATTGACTTTTTCTCATCTCAAATAAATTTAGAATCAATGGGTGTGAACAAAATATTATTTGGGTTCAAACAGGGTTTAGTGACAATGTACTGCAGGTGTACTTTCCAAAAAGGACTGAAATTTAGTGCGCCCCTGAACTTCCGAATAAAAGTGGTTGAAGCAATCGATTTTAGGTCTGTTTGTGGATGAATTAAGATTGAGAAATGATTGCTTAAGGGATATACTCACAATCCGGCATGAGATGTTTAATTATCAACTGCTATGCCCACAACCTTCTTCCCCAAAGATTAGGCACAAACGTTTTCCATGGACACAACCGTTTTTTTAGCCCCTTAACAACTTGGGGTTGACCGAGTAGCGATAGCGGAACTAAAGTAAACAAAAATCTAGAACATTAGGTAATTTATTTCCGTTCAATTGTTTTAGTTGACTAAAAATACTAAACAAAACATTTAAATGGTAAAACTAAAAACCCATATAGCTAACTAGCTTCCTTTAAAGCTAAAGACTGAAGACTTCAAGTTTAATTACAAAAAAAAACTTGACCAAAATACTGTTGACTGTTCGCTTTTAAAAATTATCTAAAAGAACCGACCGTAATCTGGTATTTTCGAACAAACATTTATTGCATGACATATGCGTTGAGTTTCACTATACAAAAAATGATGTACACTGAAAGCACGCCAGGAAAAAATCCGGAATAATCTTCGGAATAATCCGCGAACTTCTTGTGGATGTTGATTAATTTATAAACGCACTTGTCGGATTTCCAAAAAAAACAATGCTTTTTATTGTCCATCACACGGTGTAGCCGTTAGACCTCTACCCGATCAGAGAGACCTACAACAGTGTCTCACTCTTTGCCGCCCTCGTCAACCAATCGTTGAACCAGGACAAAAATCGTACTCTGACGGATGTGGAGATTTGCAGCGGGAAGCGGTTGAAATCGCTGGTCGTCAACCGGACATTCGATTTCCCCAGCGGGTCTGTTTTTATTGACGCCAACGGTTATCGGCATATTGATTTGATCCTGTTGACCTTCAACAGCGCATCAAGTTCCCATCAGGTAACTAGCCCTGAAACTATTTACGGATGACAAAATTAAACTAAACTGCAATATTCAGCTAAATCTAAACTAGAAGAAATAAATATTAATTTTTCACTTTGAGTTTTATTAGTTTTTGAATAAAACTAACTAAAACATTTTAATAACTAATAGTTTAATAGAAAACACAAAATACACATATGACATCGAGTAAGATCTGACTAAAAAGTATTTTCACAAACTTTGATTTGTCTAAAAGAAAAATTATTGGACACATTTTTTGTTTTGTCCATCTCTGTCTAAGATCATAACCAGTAAAAAGGACTGAGCGTTATGATTCGTGAATTTCAGAGAGCAGCACGCTATAATTCCCTTCAACAAACATACATCTTGGACAAAAACGTTACCATTGAGTGGGTAGGTCCAGCTGTGCCGCTTGATGTCCCGGCTTGCGGTTTTTCGGGACTTGAAGGGCGTTGTAGTGATCAAGGTAAAAACGTATTTGTGAAGGCCTTATACACAATGTTCACAATGTTCACACTGTAAGTGGTACACAATGTTCTTCGAAATAACTAAGGTGCATAATCTGTCTTAAACAATGTCATGATCTTTAATGGCGTTTCACTAAATTGTATATTGTAGCTGTTTGTATTGTGAAATCAGACGAAATTTGTCTAATAAAGTTTTCAAAAAAATGTCTAAATGGAATAAGGAGACCTCATAACGTCACATGATGTATTAAATAAAACAACTAAAAATGCAAAAGTTTGCAAACCCAAACTTCTTCCGTGGAAAAACATGTTGGAATCTGAAAAGAATTGTTCCTTGCTAACACGTTCGGCTACCCAAACTGAATTTTTTACCTAAGCAAAAGCCGGGTGGCCTTAATATGTGAACTACATGAGCTGTGAGCTATGGATGTGATAATAAACATAACTTGTTCCTATCAGGAAGTACCTCGGCAGTCACTGCAGGAGTAGCCACAGTCACCGGATCAGCTGTGGTCTTTCTAACTTTCTCCATAATACTTATCCGGTACAGTATCAAATATTGAAATATTACGGACAATAGACGATTTATAAGAAAGTGCCATTGAACTTGATTATATTACGCTCCATCTCCAATCTGTTAGGCGTTTGAAGTCCCATCACCAGACGCTCGAGAAACGCCCTTGGTTTGCAGTCGCCGACGACGTGGAACCAAGGCTCGATCCCATTACCGGAGAGTCCAGAAAGCTGTTCCTGCGTGGTGAAACTGTGCTGATTGAAAACTGTGGGCGGTGGATTTTCCGAGGCCGCGATGTCTGGATTTCCAATGTTAAACTGTCCGCCTCGACGACTGACTTCACTGACCAACGCATTGTCACCATATTCGACATGGTAAGCAGCCCAAAGTCACGTCGTCAGAATGCTGGGTGGCAGATGCTTCCATATACCGTTACTGGTTTGGGATTACGATCGCCGACAGTTTTGATTTTTTTATTAATCAGTACGAGAATTCCGTAATTCATTCCAGCCACCCTGTTTCCAGTACTATAGCTTTGCTTATAAATTACAACAGATATTTGGCGACGCTAACAAAACCAAATAACATTTGGAATCAATTAATATTAGTTGAAGCATTTTAGGAAACGGGCGGAGGGGAAGGGGTCGGACCTAAGCGTATTTCTCAAAGTGGTGGAGCATTGCGAACCTTAGTTTCCCAAAAGTGACTCACAGCTTCTTCCATGACTGCCAAAAACATATTTAAGAGCTATCCAGCCATTTGTTTGTGTTGAATTTAAACTGGGTTGCCGAACATATTGGCAAGGAAAATTGTTTTCACCGTCCAATATGTTTTTCCACAGAAGTAGATGGGTTTGCAAACTTTTGAATTTCTTTTCTGAAATACATCACGTGACGTCATCAGATTTCCTTATCCCATTTGGACATTCTTTTGAAAACTTTCGTCGGGTTTTCTGACTTTTTGGATAGATCCTCAAATTTTTAACACCCAAAACTCAGCTTTATAGTTAACCTCTGTTGCAAGATCGAATTTATCAAAAATATTTGCGAATTTCTCATTTTGGGATGGGATGAACCTGGGTCGCCATGTGTTTTCACTTTTGCTTTCTGACTCAAACACCGTAGACGGAACAGAAAATCCAAAAAAATTCATTTAAAATTTTGAAAGAATGTCCAAAAGGGAGAAGAGGACTTGGTGACGTTATTTGACTTCTTATTGACGTTAAATATGGAATAGGCAAAAGTTTGGAAATCAACCATAATTTGATAGGAAATAGTGAGTGGAGTTGAGAATCTATATTCTGTGCCAACACATTCGGCGATCTCTTATGAGTTTCAGACCAAAACAAAGCGCCGGGTTCCCCTTAACTAACTAATGCCGATCGATTTCAAATTGGAATTCAGATGAGTTAAAAGCAAGAATAATGTCTTTAGTTCTAAAGGAAAGATCTCTCCTTTAACGAGCAATGCTAGAGGCTGGAACTAGGGCTAAATTCAGGTTGGCTGGAAATGAATTATGTCGACCTGAATAAACTTTTGCAACTCGAGATTTTAATTTGTATAACCATTTTTGTAGGTTCACAGCTGCCATCAGAATAACGTCAACGCATTTCTGGGACTCATCACAGTCCCCAGTAACACTTCCGTTTTATTACTGGAAGCGTTCGGAGATAAAGGTTCTCTACGAGATCTCTTGAATGATAAACTAGTCAGTCGAGAGTTCCAAAAGTCCTTCGTGCAGGACCTCATCGAGGCAAGTGCTACATGGAGCCCTGGCAGTTTAGCAAAGTTCCACAATTAAATATGTTGTGTTTCGTCCTAATTCTATCTTCCATGAAATACAGGGTCTGCATTTTATTCATACCTCCAAATTTCGTAAGCATGGCCGACTTACCAGCCTCTGCTGTATCATCGACAAGCACTTTGTCTTGAAAATTTCAAAACTGGGACATGAGCATTTGCGGGAGATATTCGGTATGAATTCGGTGAACCAGCAGGTAACGCCACACGAAACATGGAAAAATGTCATGTGGACAGCGCCGGAACTTGTCGCGTCCAAGGCATACGAGACAGACTCACACAGTGACATTTACGCACTGGGAATTATATTATTTGAGACTTTTACCAGTCTCAATTTATCCGAGACAATTTCACTTCTTTCGGAAAAAGTCCCAAGTAAGACTTTATTTTCGTACTTATCCATAATTTTGGACTGCACAAAAACTACAAATTGTAAACGATTTTAATATCATCTCGTAAAGGTTTTCATGTTGTAATTTGTTTGCCCGAACTTCATTATAATGCGAATTAAGTGATAAAAGTTAAACAAATTGTATTCGCCAAATAAAATGTATATTACCGTTAGGCAAAGTCGGTGCAGATGTTTCAGGTCCAAATTTGAAAATTGTTAGCGAGCGATTAGACGTCGTAAGGCTTTTATTTTGTCATTTCTTTTGCTCGAACTTTGTTAAAATGCAAATTTATGTATAAGGATTTATAGTTTATATTCTCTACTTATTTCAGGTTCGAATCTTTCGTCTGAGTTAGTGCCAGACAGTGTTTTGCAGTGGATTGTGAAATGCTGTGATATGGAGCCAGTTCACCGACCATCCATCGGTGTGGTTCAAGAGGAACTGTTTGCGACACTGCAAATCAGGGAGCAGGACAACCTCATGAGCAGAACTATGCAATGTCTCGAAATGTATGCCAGCAATCTCGAAGATAAAGTCGGCGAGCGAACGCAAGATTTGTTGGAGCAGCGACGATTGTGTGATTTGCTCCTGGAAGAAATGTTACCGAGGTACAATACCGTCTTCTATCGTTAAATACAGTGTACATACGCATGTATTTCCTGACTTTGGAAACTTTCGATCGACACTGAAAAATTAGGTTCTTCCTGATAGCCAAATATATTTCTAAGCTGTTTTTGGCAATAGGTTTTATTTTATTTATGACAATATTCTCTGCTTAATGATGCATTCGGGCTATTTCAACTTTTAAGGGTCATCGTTGAAAGACTCCGAGCCAACAAAGATGTCACTCCAAAGATGTTCGAGATGGTGACCTTGTTCTTTAGCGACATCGACGGTTTTGGGGACTTTGCCTTGGCCAATTCGCCTTACGATGTTATAGCCTTCCTCAACCAAGTTTACTCGACGCTGGACGTCTTAATCGGAAAGTTCGACGTCTACAAAGTCGAAACGATAAACGACTCCTACGTGGTGAGTATTTTATTTCCAATCCTTTTATCTTGCTCAAAAAAATTCCCGTTACTTAAATTTTAAACAAATATCAGGCTGACAAAACTTGACAATTTTTACGTATAAATAGGTAGCCAGTGGACTACCAATTCCCAATGGCACAGCTCACGCCAGGGCGATTGCCTTCATGGGACTGTCCTTCCTAAAAGCGTACTCAGAATCTGATTTCCATGGCGTGACCAGGTTACGCGTCGGAATTCACTCAGGTAAGACGGGCGCAAGATGAAACTAATATTACCATTCTCCAATCCTGTTTCGACTGCAGGACCTGTTGCCGCAGGAGTGGTGGGAACCAGAACACCGCGATATTGTTTGTAAGCAGAGGCTCATTTACAGTCCTTACAGGTCGGAACCAGAGCCCCTGATAGTAGGGCTAGGAGTGGGAAAGAGGCAAAATGTCTTTTTCAACATTGAATCCAAAATTTGACTTCACGTTCCTGATAATTTTGAAACTTATGGTGGTGTGGGGGTCTGATTTCTAGGTCCCCCTGCATATTCAAAACGTTTTCAAAGAGATCAGTTTTTCATCATATTTAGACAGTTCTTGAATGTTTTGAACTTCCCATTTGTATCCATCAATAGGGAACTCAAATTCAACCTCAAAACCTCAAATTTTAACGATAAACTGATACTTTTAAAAAAAATTTCGAAATCCCAAGGGCCCCTGAAATTCAGACAGCACACCCCAGTAAGTTTCGAAATCATCGAGATGAAGAAGCCGAATTTAGGGTTCAGTCTTGAAAAAATGCATTTCTCCCCAGTTGCCCACCCCTGGCCCTAGCGTGAGGGGTTCTGGTTCCGACCTAAGCGAGCTTCTGTCGATAAGTGATCATTGTCGTATAATAAAGGAAGCAAATTGCTGGGTATAAACGTTACCATTTAGGTTTGGAGATACAATGAACACCGCCAGCCGCATGGAGAGCCACGGCGAACCGAGTCGAATTCATGTCAGTTCAAGGACTGCTGATTTCCTGAAGACGGAGAGTCAGCTACTTCTCACACCTCGTGGAAAAATAACTGTCAAAGGAAAAGGAGAGATGGAAACATTTTGGCTTGAAAGTCGGCAATCAACGGTCGTGTGCTGAAGTAGTCGTACATACTGTAAATTGGCGTGCGCACTCTTTATCATTTCTGAGTTGAAGTTTCTTACCGAGTAAAAAAATTTCTTTGAAGTGACAAAACGTAGATTCTGCATGTAAAGGCTTAGTAAAACCTTGAATATTCGGAAGGGAAACAAAACAATTTGAGCTCAAAAGCGGACAAACTAATTCTAAACAAAAATGTGGATGAGTCTTACGCAGACATTGATATCTTCCGAAGCAGAGTGAGTGCGACGGGTGCGACAGAGCGGCCAAATGATTGCAGAGAGAAATGAAATGATAGATCAGCCTGAGTATGATAAGGGCAAAAACACTTCTGAAACCGATCGAAAAGCGTCTTGCAAAGCTCGCGACGGGCGAAAGTTTAGGAGGTTGTTCGTTGATGTGATGTGGTTGTTATATGTTGAAAAACTGTTCTGGGCTAATGCATCCGAGATGCCAGAGATCTCGGACATCAGGGATAATAAGTTGCAATCCGAGGCGGTATGGGCTTCTTTGAGGAAGGCGTTTGAAACATTAAGGGAGAAATCGAATTGAGTAAACGGACTTGAGTGGCGTGAAATGACGATTTGGTTAGACGGAGTTCATTTCGTGGAGTAGATCTTCAAAATTGACGATGTTGTTCTTTCAAGAGCACGACGACGGATCAGTGGCCTAACTGAATTCAAAGATATTTTAAAGACAGTTTATTCAGCTTATCGCTTTACCTTATGTTCATAACACCATACTCACCACGGTTGTAAACACTAAGAATTGGAGCCGCAACAATGAACGGCGAAAGTTTGTTCCATTCTCAGAGAAATGTGGGCGTTATTAGTGTTCCATTATAGAGTTTTTCACCTGAAAGTTCTTTCGCGAGCTTGTTTCTGTTTTTGTTCCGTGAGGGCGTGAGAGCTCTCCAGTTCGAAACGATGTGTCACAATTACACCCGAGCATTCTTTTATCGCATGGTTTAGTGGATTCATTATTTTCTTATTTTTTGTTGTTATTAGTTTCTTGTTTTATTCTATGCGGCAGAATCCCAGCGTGACATGAGGTGGAACAAATTGTCAACCGAGCTGGCGAGCATTTCGTGATCAAATTTCAAAGGAGGGATACCTAATGGATGCTCGAATCCGCACTGGATGACTGTAAGGAGGCCTTTTCTCAGTTAAAGGCAGATAGCGCTTATCATCGATTACTTTGTTTCAGAAACAAAGATTTTTTGTACGTTTGGCACTCATGTTTTACAGTGTTGTCACGAATGACAAAATATTGTTTTCACGCTGTTAGCTGATAACCGTCACATATGGATATGTATATCACTGTTGGGAGATCGTCAATTAAGGTTAAGAGTAACGAGGAGTCTCTGCTTGGTGTATTAAATCATGATTCCCGACTGAAATGTCATTCTAGCACCTATCGACGCCTTGACAGAGTGGTTGATTGTTTCAATTGTATTCTTCAAATAATCAAACAACCAATTAAGGCTTTATTTCTCTGTTAGAGCTGCCAGAAGTATATAATACCGTTCACAATCATCTCACCCCATTGTAGCGTACAGTTGTTTGGGCCTTTTCTGTCACCTGTTAATTGGTTTAATCGGAATCGTGTCAGTACCACAGCTGCGGCCCGGGTTTTGATGGCCCCTAGTAAACTCAGGACGTTCATAAAATTTGTTGCTTTTTTAAACAGGTTGTAAGCGTCGCAGTCAATAGGTAGTGTAATCAACTTCTTTATCGGACCGAGGAGTGAAGCGACGAGGTCCTCTATGTTACAGTGGAGTGGTTGGAAATTGAGAATGTCTGTTCCGTGTTGTGTGTGTGTGTGTGTGTGTGTGTGTGTGTGTGTGAATGAACAGATATATATAGCCGAATAAACTCTTTTCCTAAGAAAGACTTAATATGGGAAGGCGGCAGTTGTAGGGCGATGATGCTTTCTTTTCTGAGTAAAAAGGAAAATTGCCCCGGTGCAGCCCCAAAACTAATTTAAAAAACCCCACTTTGAGTTTGGCACATTACATTCGGTGCAACCTTGCTAATGCATTGAACTGCATGCATGCCGTATACATGTGCATGTATTTGTGCAATATCTGATATGACAGACTTCCACGAAATCGCAACTTAAGGGCAACCCGACGCTTTGTTTGTGTTGAAAATTCAAGGCAGGGTTGCCGAACGTGTTATCAAGGAACAATTGTTTTTAGCTTCCATATGTTTTTCCACGACAGTAGTTTGGGTTTGGAAACATTACCATTTTTTTCTAAATATGACGTTATTAGGTATTCATATCCCATTTAGACATTCTTTTGAAAACTTTATTAGATGAATTTCGTCTGATTTGCTAATTTATTATAGTCCTAAGTAATAGAGTCCCATGAGTCCCATTAATGGGACTCTATAAGTGCTTTAATTTTTTTATTGGAGAAGCAGTTTTGGAATATATCTGAAAGATGGTATTGGGACACTTTCGACAAATCAATCTCATCAGAATTTATCCTTTGACTAATTAAAAAAAGAATATAATCGCAAATATAGAAATGGAATGCACTATTGAACACGAAAAACCCTTTTGTCGATAAATGATATGCGCGCGTCTGTAGTTTTTTTTAAAGCCAGTCCAAACAATAATATCGAACCCGGTGTACCGTTTTTTATCTGACATCATAACTAATTTATCTGATTTCTCTGTCGTAAACGTGCTGGACGCTGCAATATTTTTTGCGGCTAATATTTTTTGATACGCACAAAAGTTTTGCGCGGCACGTAGAACTAATTTTTTTAAAACTCGTTTTCAAGAAAATAGTTCTTTTTCGTGTTGCGCCACAAGTGAATGCCGTATCCTCTAGTGGCACTCACAAATTGTGGATTCCCTCGGGCATCATATGGCTGGAGATGTTGCCTGTGACGTCATTCAGGCAGGACTCGTGAAGCTTATCCACTTTCCCGTCGAGTCCGAGATCGAGCTGCAGCTGGAAGAGCAGCAGTTGATAGGTCACATAAGTGCCCAACATCTGTGAAAGAAGTAAAGCGGGTATTATTTTCACATTTTTGTCGTTGAAATATCTGTCGTTAAAATGTATAATTAAACACTCAGGGATACGCAATTAAAGGGAGTGATATCATACTAAAAGCAAAGCTTCATAATTTATCGGCAGCAACCGCCACGCCGTAAATCCAATGGGGTTTGTGGTGAGTCGGTTGAGAAAAGTCTGCAGTTGCAGGGCTTCCGGAATGCTCATGCGAGATTGATCGAGCTGGTAGAGACGATGTAACGGACCATGTGCCTACAAAACGCAGGGTACTGTAGTTCCCGAGCAAGAGTGACGTGGTAGTAGTAGATTTGATAGCACGTGAAACTCCAAAAAGCCCGAAAAAAATCCCCAAATTAGCTTAGCTTTGAAATAACACCGAATTATGCTAAACAGCTACTCAAAAAATTCAAAATAAAAACATTTATAATGCTTTAAGCCTAGTACCAGTATAATTACGACGTAATATATTAACTAAAAATTAAAAAAAAACAAGAGTTTTCACATGATGTATTTATATAGCATAACACCAAAAACATTACGATTAGGATCGAAGTGAAAATATGCGTGGTCAGAACAAAAATATTGAAATGCTCTGAACGCAAAAAAATGCAGTAAAGCGATTCTCACGTGACGAGCCTCAAGTGGTTGGTCACATATAATTATTGGCCACATGGGAGTACCTTCCATATGAGAGTACCTGACAACCACTTACCGCTTCATTCACCAGCGCGCCTCTATACAGAATGACCAGCAATTGCAAGAAGTACGTCAACATCCAGTAGGTCTGTGTGAGGTCGGTAATGACCGTCCAGGCCGTCGCGTTCCCGGCCAACAGGAAGATTTGACAGAGGATCTGTACCACGTTGCAGCCGAGTGTCAGCGCGATCCACGGGCAAAACACCTCGTCAGCCAAATCAACCAAAACACACAGGGAATTGTGTCGGATCCGGAACCACTCGAGACTCTTGACGGCCATCACTCCATCCTCCTTGATGCAGTGGTGCATGTCGTTTTGAATATGGTGGAAATCGATCGTCAATGTCACGGCGATGAGGGTGAAGAAGTAGGCCTGCACGACATAGATGAAAGCGGTTAACAGATCGCTCACCAAATTCAGGAAGATAATTTCTGCGTCGTCTCATGCTGCACCCTCCATCAGCGATCCTCTTAACATGGCGTAATCTGGGCCTGAAAAACATTGAGAGCGTGATTATTACTTTAATAATATTGAAAAGATTTTCTACGTCGTCTTATAGATTCAGTTTTACAATGATGTTTGAAACTTTTCATATTCTATTTGAAAATTAATCATTGTAGAATAAATTATGTCCTGAGTTTTAATTTTTGTTTCTCAAACGTTCAAATTTTAGTTTTATTGGTAGCACTACCTCAAACAAACAAATTCATTTAAGGGCTCCTTTCTTTATGCCAATTTAATACTTGCGGCAACTCTTAAAAATTAGCAAGGCACCAAATTTGTTGTAATAACACAAGCTATCAGTCAGACTCATATGTAGGGGGCGGGGGGATGTTGTGGCATGCAATCATATTATTAAAATACTCCTAAATAATACGATAAAATCGTGCTGTATAATAATCTGAATAATAACATGTATTTGTGAGCCTATAACGAAATAAACTTTGACAATTTAATAGATACTATATAATTATTATATTAGTCTTATATAATTTTAAATTTACCCCATAAAAATTGTTAGATATTTGTTTAAGTGCCTCTAACGTTAATTCTCAGACAGTTATATTTTTAACCTCATACAAATATACCTTAAATAGTATTTTTAATTTTTTGTTTATATACCTCTAACGTTGACTTGCAGACAGTTTGCTCAACAACTACTAACCTGAGATAATTATGGGAAAATCCGCAGACATCCACTGCAGCACGCAGTGAAGGATCGCCAGGAAACTGACCAAATTCCGACGCCAGCGAAAGTCACTGCCGAAATTCGGGGAGTCGCACTCCTTCATCGCACACGAATAACGCAGCGTCTCCCACTTCATAAACAGCTCCGGCAGTTTCCTAGAACCCAGACAAGCTCGCAGGAAAATCATCTGCGTGATGTTGATCTGCAGGACCCAACAGAGATAGCCGCAATGGCTGACGATGACGGACAAATTACTCTGCGTGAAGGCGATCCCCGACAATCCAAACACCATGGAGTAGATAAATTTCCCCGCCCAAGCCAGCCCGAATCCGAGAACAATGAAGGAGTACCACATCGAGGCGCGTTCAAATTTCTCCCATTTTTGAAAACTGCCCACTTGACTGTCGGTTAAGGTTGTAGCTGTGACGTCATGGATTTTATTGCCGGCCAAGGAAGAGGGTTGGATGAAAAAGAGCCCGCCGAGACGCATGAGGATGAGGAAGGGTCGACAGAGTTTGTACAAGGACGTAGACCACACATCGTAGACGTAGTTCCCGGTGGGAACGAAGGGGCTGCTGCTGTTGCCGGTGGGGGACGCGACCGAGTACTCGGAGGTCGCCGGCAGCGTCACCACGGACTGGCGGACTTTGTTCTTAGAGGTCGTGGCCACGTCTTCACGAGCCATGGCAGACAAAATGGGGAAGAGTTCGCAGAGGATTCCGCGGACAATTTGTGGCGAGTTTCGAACAGGATGGCACAGAGATATTGAAATATGCGTAGCCTTTTAGACATGCCCGGATCGATACACATGAATGCTCGTGTATACCGCGCTCGCTACACCGTCATAATAAAACGGTGATGTGAATTTCGACCTTTGCATCAGCTATATTCGGTTTTTGATCGATTTCAAGGGTTTTGTCTACTTTGTTGTAGGTTGTGGACACTAATTCAGGGGGACAGACAGGGGCAGGGGAGATGGCATTGTTGATAGATGCTGTAAAGATCAGCAGCAATGCGCTCTATAGTAGTATAAAAATGTACTCAATAAACCAATTTGTTCTTGAGTCAACAAAATTGTGCCCGGGAAGTGTAAGGACTCTGCTAGACTTATCTGGTACTCCGGTGGGGGTGGGAGGGAGGAGGGGTTGCTGAATATTTACCCGAGGCTTAGTGGGTGGTACGGATGTGGGAATTTTCAACCCTAGTTTTGAGCGCCACAAGGAATGTACCGTAAAGCCACTCTTTTCTGGGTGACCTATTCGTACTCGTACCTTGTTGTGTACAGCCAAAATTCAGGGACCCCTGGCGCTGGATTCCATCCTTGCGTCCTTGGTGTGAAAGGACTAACACGGTCCGTCACTTCCGCTGCGAGTGAAACTACTTATATCGCCCACCAGTACATGAGTACAGTAGTGGTGTTTTAGTGGAAAGCAAGATTCATGGATCCAAATCTCAGATTAAGGCGTTGGTGCTTGCAGACCAGCTATGGAGCGGATAGATAGAACGAAGGGACGGAGGGACTGAGGCACGGATAGACGGAGGAACGGACAGACAGAGAGACAGACAGATGGAAGGACGGAGAGACGGAGAGACGGAGGGACGGAAGGACGGAAAGATGGACGGCCGAAAAAATTCTGCTAATGTCAAGCGATTTCAAATCGAATTTGGAGTGGAAGAGTGTTAGAAATCTTGGAATCGAACGTTTTCAAAAAACGACGTTTGTGTGGGTTAGAGCGGTAAAAAAATTAAATTGAATTTTGCTAGAGTATGAATCAAACAATCAACGGTTGAATCGAATGGGAATACCGCGGAGCCATCGGCGTGTCCGCTACCGTTCGCTTCCCTTGTCAGTTAAAATATAGCATGGGTGACATGGGTGAATCTCATGTAGCGGTTTTTTTATGATTAATTCAGGGTCACTGCAATGATTGAAATTATAGTCCTATATATGATTGAAATTATAGTCCTTGTACACTGCTTGCAAAGCCGAAGTCGGATCCCCCTGAGACCAGAAGAACCCGGTGGAGTTACCTGAATCGATTGAACGTCAGGAAGCCCCCTTGGGACTGACTAGACCTTCACGGGGTACCTCTGCATATATTGGCCGGAATGGCTTGCACTGGGTCTGGTAACAAGATGACTCCCCTCCACTTCTGACCGGTAATGGTATCCTTCTTTTCTTATAACACCCATCCGTTTTGTTTTTTCCATGTCGCAAAGACTAGTTGACGGTTTGTGTCGGGAAAGGTTTTAAAAGCAATTGTCGCGTCGGGGGAAAGATACGACATTTTTATCAGTGCTTCTTTCCTTTACTGTATATTTATAATTTCAACAGACTGCCTCATCAAAGCGTTAATACGAAACCTGTGGGTTAGAAATTGAGGTATGGTTGAAGCCCGAGGCCAGGGCCTTGACGGTGTCGTTGTCGTTGGGTACCAGTTGGAATAGTAAAAGCTGGTACGTCACGTAGGTCCCCAGCATCTGTAAATATGCCGCCTGTCTTGAGTTACGTTGAACAACAGGGCAATTACCGTATGCGGACTTCAAAAATTCCACGTACCACGAGTAAGGCTCCGTAGTTGATGGGAAGCATCCGCCAGGCGGTGAAGCCGATCGGAGTAGCGGTCAGGCGGTGCAGAAAAGTCTGTAGTTGCAAGGTTTCTGGAACAGTCAGACTGGTTTGATCAATCTGGTAGAGTCGACGCAATGGACCATGAGCCTACATAACCCAGTACACATAAGTGATCGAAGTACACAAACCATTCGTGTATGTTGAACACAGGCGCGTTTCGATTGCCAGGGGGTGGCCGCCGTAGAAACTCCCCCGGGGACGCCCCTGAGGGTCCCGCTGAGTCTAAACCCTGGAACTGCCTTTCAATCAAAATTCTATTTATAACAACAAATATATTTAGGGTCAAAGAAAATAATGATTAATAACTAAGGTATATTCATGTGATATAAATTTATGCTAACAGTCATTCTATTTTATAAGTGTATTGCATTTAGTTTTTAATATTTACATTAACCTAAAAACACTTATTTGTTAAGAATAAAATTTAGAATCAAATGATATTTTCAGGGGTCCAGACTCTCACTCGACCCTCAAAGACGCCCCCAGGGGAGTTCCTTGGGTTTTCACCCCTTGATAATCAGAACGTGCTTCAGATATTCAAAATTACAGTGCGTGACCTCAAGGGATAAACATACCGCTTCGTTGACCAAGGAGCCACGGTATAGGATAACTGCCATTTGCAGGAAGTAAGTTAACATCCAGTACGCTTGCGTCAAGTCCGTAACGATGGTCCACCTTCCGGTGTTAATTGCCAGCAAGAAGATGTGTGATAGTACTTGCATCACATTACAACCCAAGGTCAGTGCGATCCACGGAGAAAACACTTCGTCCGCCATGTCCACCAAAATACACAGCGAATTGTGTCGCTGACGAAACCACTCGAGGCTCTTGATTGTGACAACCCCATCATCCTTGATGCTGACCTGTTGGAAATATCGAAAACGTTGAATGAGTGGGCTAAAAACTAACATCCTTCCTTGTTTTCTAGTTCATTTTTTGTCACGCAGAAGTTTATTCAGGATTTGGCAAAAATAATAGTTTTGTTTTCTGCAGTGAACATTGAGGTAACGATTCGTGAAGAAGCTCAAATTTTAGCTTAGGAAAAACTAGCGGACGGGCATAAACAAATTATATTTTATAGTAAGGAATAAAATGATTGTCTTAATTTGTTACTGACTTGATATCTATAGTTATGGTTTTGTTTCCTTAGAATTCAAGATTCTTAACTTTGAGAAGTACCGGTAGCTAAATTTAACAGAGTGCCACTTGTTTCCCACTCCCAATTTTATTGATAATTTGGATTTACGGTTTTTCAGGCTTCCTAGTTTTCGTGAAAAGTCCAGCTATCCTTATTGCGAACCTCCAAATCACGTTGTAAATGATGAAAATCCATAGACAAGGTCACAGCGATTAGGGTGAAAAAATAAGCCGGTACGACGTAGACAAAAGCCGTGAGTATCCCGCTAATAAAGTTGAAGACGAAGATGTCAAGGCCATCCGGGTGAAAGCCCTCCATTAGCGCTGCTCGCAGATCTACATATTCCATGCCAGGAATGAGCAACGGAAAGTCTGCCGACATCCACTGCAAAACACAATGTAAAACTGCCAAGAAACTAATTACATTTCTCCTCCAACGAAAGTCTTTTCCAAAACGGGGAGCGGAGCAGTTTTTCTCGTCCGGGCAAAAATACCGCAAACTCTCCCAACGCAAAAAAATTTTTGTCAGACTTGATGGACGCAGACAGGCGCGGATGAAAATAATCTGACCGAGAATCATCTGTAGAATCCAGCAGAGGCCGGAGGAATGGCTGACAATGAGGCCCAAGTTGGCTTGGCTTAGGGGTCCTACCAGGCTCGAGATACCGTAAACCATGGTAAAGACGAATTTTCCCCCGAAAGCTAATCCGACGCTCAGAACAATGAAAGAGTAGATGATGGAGCCTCGTTCAAAGCGTTCCCATTTAGTAGGGCTGGGCTTCGAGCTGGAGCTAAAAGTCGCCGATGAGACTTCATGGGTTTTAACGTCGAAATCGGGTCCGCCGTTAGGGTGGATGAAAAAGAGCCCTCCTATGCGCATAAGGATGAGGAAGGGCCGGCAGAGTTTGTACAACGAAGTTGACCACACATCGTGGACGTAATACGGGGAGATTTTATCCATGGTGCTGGGGTGGCTTGAGCTTTCGGACGGGGAGGAAACTCTCACAACCGAGTGCGATTCTTTGGCGTTACAAACGATTACATTTTTGCGCTCCATGTTGTTTAAAGGGATAACTTTGTTGAAGCTTATTGAGCGGTCTCACGCGCAGGTTGGATACTCACGAATGCTGGCTGATATGTGGAACAGGGTGCCGGACTGTATAAATACTGTTAAAAGGGAACCGAACTTTTACTTCGACACAGTGATATGAGACCTGAGAAAAACCGCCGATCTTGTGCTTCTGTTTTGACATTTTATTGACACTGTTTCTTCCCCGCAGACATGCTGCATGACATGGCAAGAGCTATTGGCCGATTGCTCTGACACGAAGCAGAATTGAAACGTTTTAGAACATCTCGCAGGAGAATTCGATCGACTATTAAGTACACAGACGGAAATGCACGTCGTGTACATCCGTGACATATGGACTGACATGATGATAAATGAGAACCCCCATTGATGCCACTGGGAAATTCCAGACATACAAAACAGTACAAATCCCGAGTCTCGGTCTAGAAAAAAAGAGAAAGACAGACTTTAGTCTCAAGCATGCACTAATCGTTCCCCACCACAGACAGGTCATGAAAATTTCGATTGTCTATGGCGATAAACTCCACCCCAGCTTCCGGATTCTTCTATGAAATTGTAAAGTAAAAATTCTTCCGTATTTACCTCGTTCCGCTCCAATTTGTATACTGTGTGTACCTTATCTCCGCTACTCGTTTAGGCATTTCGTCTCATTTTCACCAGTATAAGAAAGATTGGGGAAACCTATGAATCGCAATCCCAAAACGTTTGAACTGCCAGAACGATTTTTCAAAAAGTATGGTAGGTATGGTTGAAGCCGGGGACAAAAACAGTATTGATGGGGTCCTTTCCGCCGCTGGGAACCAATTGGAATAACAGAAGCTGGTAGATCACATACGTACCCAACATCTGCAAATTGTAAAGCCCGCTTGAGTTCTTCCAGAACAGAATGCACAACCACACCTAAACTTCATCACGTACCACGAGTAGGGCACCGTAGTTGATTGGAAGCATCCGCCAGGCGGTGAAACCAATCGGAGTCGGGGTCAAACGGTGCAGAAACGTCTGCAACTGTAACGACTCAGGAACCGTCAGACGAGATTGGTCAATTTGGTACAGTCGACGCAGCGGACCTTGAGCCTAGACTATCATGCATGTAAGAATTCCGAAAGCATGTATCACAGCATCACCTATAGTCTGCCCCATCCTCACTTGGGACGTTTTCATATGTGGAACGCAGAGTGGCTCTATTTTTTTTCTAAAGTAGTACAATATTAAGGATGAGCTATTAGATTTATTTCATCGGCGACTAAATCAAAACTTTTTTTGGCGAACTTTCAAAGTTTGGATCGTCACTAATGCAGTAATAGTGTACTACTTTAAGAAAACAAAGCGAGGATACTAAGTTCCAGCTATGAAAAACGTTCCAAGTCAGGCATGTGTATCCTAATGGAAACTTGAGAACTTACCGCTTCGCTGACCATTGAGCCGCAGTAGAGGATCACTGCCATCTGCAGGAAGTATGTCAACATCCAGTACGCTTGCGTCAGGTCCGTAACAATGCTCCACCTTCCGGTGTTAATTGCCAGCAAGAAGATGTGTGATAGAACTTGTATTACATTACAACCCAAGGTCAGTGCGATCCACGGAGAAAACACTTCGTCCGCCATGTCTACCAAAATACACAGCGAATTGTGCCGCTGGCGAAACCACTCGAGGCTCTTGATTGTGACGATCCCGTCATCCTTGATGCTGACCTGTTAGGAGGGATAGCAAAAAATGAGAGGAAATAATCTTATTAATGTTACTTGATTGGTTTTTTAAGCATGCACTACCATTTCTGCTAAATTTTGTTTGCCTTGGTTTGGTTTGAATAAAGTAAACTTTCGTTTCTAATGCATTTATTTTGAAGATCTGCGCAACCTTCGGCACACACCAGGTCAACCTTTCTAACTCAGTATTTACTTGCAATTCGTTAGTCGCGACAGTAGATACAGTCAACGACAAGATTGAGTACACTGGAATGTCCGGGGAATGGGTAAAAGGGGCGGGCCCCTTTTAATAAATTTAATAATATAATAATTTATTTTTTTAATTGAATAATTTTACCATTCAATCAAGAAAATATGTATTTGTTAATGTTTTTGGGCGACTTTGAAAAATCTATATTTTTTTAGCTGAATACTGTCCACTGTCGGGTGAGACAAAAATCCGCCGACAAAAAATGTTTCTTTTACTGATCTGCGCCATACTTTGTAAAAGCATCAATCAATCAATCAATAGGTTTCAATAGTAGTCTGTTTTATTCACTTTTCAACAAAACATTGGGCACCTTTTTTTACCACTGGCCACGTGCTGGTCAGCCATGCGACTCAGATAATTATTTTTGGAGACGATCACAGATGATCAACTTAAGGAGTAAGAAAATACATATTTTTAAAAATTTTTGCCAGCTCACAGCCTTCCGAGACCTAAAGATATCTCACTCAAAAAAAAGAAAAAAAAGGCTAAGTTCGACAATTTCTGCCGGACGTTGGTCAAGCAACAAATGACAAAAACATAATTTCTGAATTTCAGCTAACACACCAACTTTCAAATCAGTTAAGTTTGAAAAATCACCCCAACTACTTTTGTGTGAAAATTCGGAGGTCGCCGTGTCGCCATTTGACGACTTTGGGCGTTAACTGGTTAAACCTAATCGGGAAAAAATTATTTACAATTAACCCACCTCGAAATCACGTTGTAAATGGAGGAAATCCATAGACAAAGTCACAGCAATTAGAGTGAAGAAG